>UZAF01016569.1:49571-75406 GCA_900617895.1 Haemonchus placei
ACCAGGACATCATGTGTACTTTCACTACATTACCTAGTGAACGATCGCTGAAAAGTTACTGAGATCGCGGAATGAGTGCGCCACTTTCCAATCTTTCTCGAAGTAGTTAAGCCTAATTTCGCGAATATGCGGATGGTTTCTTGAGTATTTTCTTGTAGAGGAAATCAAGTAGTTCATTTCTAGAAAAATTCCGAACTCGAAAGTCAAATTCTTTCAAGAGCAAAAGAGCCGCGAAAAAATCCGCAATAATTATGCATCAACCTAATAGATTCGTCACGCCTAAAGTTTCGACCGCTAAGTGTTTCTGTTAGTGTGTGTGTATGTGTGTGTGCGTGTGCGTGTGTGCGTGTGGTGTATGTGTGTCCAACCGGAAATTCATACTCCTTCCCGTTTGACCTAAAGCATACAAATTCAGTAAGAGTAGCATTCAGATTTAGAAGGAGCACAAGAGACAGGATGTGAGCACTTATGATAGGCGGCATGATCAGACTTCGCCCTTGGAGGGTGGAGCTGGCTCGAACATGTTATTCTGGCTTAGTGCTCACATTTGCTAGGAATACAGGGATAGGATGGGAACACATTTGCTAGGTTGCACGGCGTGCGTAAAAGAGTGCAATCTCAGTGAATTTCGCGAACAAGTTGGAAAAGAAAGAGGAGAATGAACCAATTCACTTAAACACACACGAGTTGAGCAGAACTCCGCTCAAGACGGGCGAAGCGATCGCGAAGTGTGTCGGGTGTGAGTGTGTCTGTGTTAGCCGAATACTTCTGCTCCTGTTCTACTGTAAGAGAGCATTTGGAGGGAACGTAGGCGAAAGGGCATTTCTCACGAGGATGAGGAGCGCACGGCGTTAGCCGTGCGAACTGTCTAGTGCATTACAAATTCGCATGAAGGGATGGAGGGAGGGAGGGNGGGGGGGGGGGGGGGGGGGGGGGGGGGGGGGGGGGGGGGTTAGAACCGAGAACCGTCTTTATTTGCCTACATCGTAGCCTGGTAATTTTTTTCAAACAAATTTCGAGGAGTTCCTTTCTGTTTCTTTTTGGAAATGTTTTGTGAGCCTGGTTGATCAGGATACCTTCAAAAAGTTGCCAGTAAATTTGAATCGATTATTCGACTGAACCATCCATCCTTTCTCAGAACATCTATTCATTTTCATCCGAGCAACTCTGATGAGCAAGCGATAATGTTCACAGAAAAATAAATGCTGTTAATGTTGAAATATGAGGGAAAAAAAGAAACCACTCACCCCCTTGTACTCGTAGCAACATCCAATTACCACTACTTTGGCAGCTTACTGATCATTGTGAACACTGAAAGCGGATTTCTTAAAAAAGGTATCCAAAATACTAGAAGGTGGGGCTACTGGCGGATATCGAATGTGGAACAAATGATTCAAGGTCGACAAAATTACAAAGCCATCCTAGGAATAAGTCAGTTTTTTTGGTTCATCTCCGATCACTGAAAAAGGTGAGTTCAATGGTTCAGTTGTGGCTGAAGAAGTTCCACAGATATTGATTACATGAGAATTTCTGCGGATGCTCTCGTAATCGACACACATCAAAACTCATTATCAGGCTATGAAGGATGGGCGTCAAGTGACTGACATGTTCCTCAAAACAAATCAATCTGTAGGGCAGAGATATGCATATTAGTATCCACTAAACAACAAGAACATTGAGTAGCTTTTCATTCCCTAATTCATTTCGTTGGTTTCATCTTCGTTCCTGATCGTTTTTTCGGTTGAGGCGAAATGTTGCTGCTTTCGGGTGGCCCGAACTGACTAGCGGCCCGAGTCTTGCTCCTTCCCGCTGCTGACGCGACTGGTGAGCTCTGATGACGCTTACCTCATTTCGACAGGCTGATGGCTTTTTGGAAGTGATGCAATAGTAGCTAAGAAGAAAAGCGTAGATCTCATGTTGTTTCATACGACATCAATCGATGACCACGAAGAGAAGAAAGAAGTTAAAAAGGCAAACTTAGTGGGCCCGGGGGAACCGATCCTGATTTGATCTCCTTATCGTACGTGTGACGCGCCTTTTACCCCTACTACTAACCCTATATTGTATTTTCTTATTGCTCTGTGATTTTTCATAGCTCAGAGCTTTGACTGTAAAAGTTGTGTCTCATCTGTGGTATCTGCGCTATTTCAGAAGATTCCAGTCCGAATACACCAAAGAAGCTCCAGCGTGGGAATGGGGGAAGCTATGTTGCAAGACTCTATGCGAAATGAGACAAAAAATATATCAAAAGTGAGTTCCTTTTTCCCTGTGTTTCATTAATCGTGTACCGCACCTTCAGCGCTTTTTGCGTGTGCAATATTAGTTGTCGAAAGATTCTCACGCTTTTTTTGCCAAAGTTCTTCTACATCTTCATGCATTATAGTGATTTGATTTTGTTCGATCCCCTTCAGCTCTCTCTGCGGATGGAAAAATCCCAGCGAAGCTCGTCATCTTCACAAACGACTATGAATAAGAACGCACCCAAAGAAGAAAATAGTGTAAGCGGCAAACTTCCGACTGTTTGATAGCTTTAATTGAGAGTTAACCTGTTGAATATCTTTACAGTAGCAAACAACTTGCCTCCTTTCAGTTACTGCTTGGAGAAGCTTCGGAAAAGGCATCATTGTCTCGAATTGGAAAGGACCCAGAGTTGTCTGTTATGAGGACTGAAGAGGTGTGAGAATTCGTCATTATTTTTTAACCCTTTTCGTACTTTCTTGCTCATAATTTGCATTGTTTTTATGATAATTGAATTTTGAGCGTGCTGTGGAAACACCCACACAATTTCCCGAACAGCTGAATGACTTCGAGTCAGCTAGGCAACATGGTGAGCTATAACTCATAAAATGGAAAAATTCAACAGGATATTGAATCATTTGGTGTCGAGGATGATACGATTTCTTTAGCGTCTATTCCTTACCTATTTCCCTTCCTTTTCAACTTATTTCAACTTGACATCTTTAGACATATACCCGATTGTTTTGTGGTATGATCCAAATGAATTGTGACCCGTTCCCTTCCAGTAGTCGTTGAAGTGGTCAACTTTGGAAAAAAAGTGCCCTTCTTTGGCTAGAAAACGATTTCATTTTCAATACAAAAAATGATAAAGTCTTTGAGCGTTGATCGATCCCTTTTAAGAGATGCATTCTCCCATCAACTTACATTCGAAATCTTAGTGGAATCGTTGAATGTGCAGGCTATACAATGACTTCTGGTGGCCAATCGATGGGCAATTCTTTATCCTATCTCGTTTATCTACAGTGCTTTAATCCGCCCAGGCGGGTATTGTACCATTTCACCGACCCCGGAGGGATGGAAGGCTTGGTTGGCTTATGCGCATATCAATCCGAGAGTCGTACCTGTGAACGTGTGTGTGTGATAGTGCGCCACTGCCATTATACCACCTCCTCCCTTTCACGTTAGATATGTGATACATAATTTTATGTTTTGTGTTCAAAGAACACATCCATAGTTCCGATCAAAAAAGTTCTGTTTTTAGTACCCCATCGAGAAGATTCTGAAGCTTCCACATCCAATGGACAGAATGCTTCTTTCACTAACACATCTAGTGTCGCAACCATTACGGAGGGAACATCCGAAGACCCATGCAAATGCAACGGCCGTGCCGATATTGAGCATATCTTCAACACCACTCCAGCTAAAATCACACCGGGATTTTTCGAAGAAGTCAAAGATGGGGACGAGGCAGCAAGTTCTATAGCAACGGAAACGCGTCAAGAAATTCTTGATGTTCGTGATGAAAGTACCAAAAACACGAATCTTTCTGGTTACCACAAAGAAGATTCAACTTTGTGTGTATGTTCGGTGGAAGCGAGTTCGTCGAAGCAGCCGTGTGGTTCTGCTGCTGAACATAGCACGAATCGGTCAAGTTTTCGGTGAGCTCTTAACCTGCATAATATCTTTTCATTTTATTCTTATATTTTGTTCTAGTATAGCTGGAAAGGCGAGAACTAAAGGAAAATGGAGGGCACTAGAGAGAAGGAGGAAACTATATTAGAAGCATACTAATGGCTGTAATTTTCTTCTTAATATGCTTCTAATCTAGTTATGAGCACAAAGGAACATGACTTACAAAAACCTGAATTCAAACTGCTCTTGGTTTCAGCCAGCCAGCAATCAAAACATCTACGTCTGATAGCAGTTCAGTCAGTACGCTGAATACTACTAAATCTGTGCGTTTTGAGAATGTTAGGGTTTACTACTTTGCACGAACACAAGGAACTTCTACTGTGCCGAAGACTGGCAATGTTTCNGTTATTCATTCATCAGTCGTTTGCTTTACACTAGCCCTATAAAGTGGCAGTATTATACACTTTGTTTTTGGTTTGATCTCACCCAAGTCCTTTTCGATTCATGAATTAAGACAACTTGTGTTGATGACATTTTCCATTTGCATCTCTCCTTCAACACTTCATCCCCCAGTAATGCTATCAATCCAAATAAAACGCTTTCCCTCACTGCATGGTCACGCAGGCTCATCCTTTGAATGCGTTTCTTTTCCTAGCTAGCATGAACTATTTGTTCCTTTTTAAACCAGTTGTTGCTGATCAGATTCAAGCCTAAGTGCATACAGGTATGGTAGACAAGCACTTCACAGAACGACAATTTCCCCTCTGGTTTGGTCGACGTCCAGAATTGGCGCTCACTCATGACAAAGAGGTAAAACTTTTTTTTGAAGAACAAAAGCAAGTTTTAAGAACCATCGGTCTCTGTTGAATTGATTTATTTTGATCTAGTGAGTTCACAGTGTCATGGTACAATTGAAAAATCGTGATTACGTTCTGAAATTCAAGGAAGGTCTATCACTCGATGACCATTCTCTTTTCGACCCTGAAGGACACGAACGCTGTACAACATATCAACTACCGACGCTGGAAGGGAAAGTTCGCATGAAGATGTTGAAACGCTCAGGAGTTCAAGTTCAAAAGGTTTTTCGCATGTTTTCATTTGAAAATATTTGAACTCTGCTATTATACTTTGAGGTCTGACAGCTTTATTCAAATTCAGTACAACCATGCTTCTTATTTCAGGATGAAGGCTTGGAAAGTCTGGAATCGATTCGCCAATCGCGCTTGTTGTGTGGATGTATGTGTGAGAACGGCATTTGTAAACCAGAGACTTGCCAGTGTGCCATCGAGGGAATTGTTTGTCAGGTAAACTTTTGAATAGAATTTTTTTTATTTTTTAGTATTTCATGAAAAATTTCAAGAAATTATGTGTTGCAAGCAACATAGTTTAGATTCGGTCGGTCTATTGAAACGAGTTGGATTGAATTCTTTGAGGATTGTATTGAAACTCAGGGTAATGTGCACTGCTGCGATGTCATTGGCTTGACTTCGTAAAGACGTTTGTCAGAGTCACATTCACATGAAATGTTCATTTATAGGTTATAAGCTTTCTGATTTCACCGAGTGTTACGGCATATTCCCACTTACCTCCTGGTTCATTATTCCAGATTGAATTTGTCCTAGTGTTTTCCGGTGTTAGTTAGATTGTAAGGGTTCTGTGCAAACACCTTTCACTAGTTCCTTTCAAATCTTCACTGCTTACTTGGTAGAAGCTCAATGAAATTGGGATTGTATTAAAGGTATGTAAGGGTGATATGTAAAGTTATGCGCTTGGTTCCTTCCTGCAAACTGTATTCGGTTCGTGAGTACTCTGTTAATCATGGCATGGTCAATTTTGGAATGGTGTCCACTCGTTCCGGATTTCACCTACTCATAGATAATTTCGTGAATTCCGCGACAGGCACATATGCATGTAGACACATGTGACACACAGGCATAGCGCTTTACGTGTGCTAAGGCTAACTTATAACTTACAAAATTTAGGTTGATGGTGTTGACGAGTCTGGCACTTCTCATCCTTGTTTGTGCACTTCGTCCAGCTGCCGAAACCCCGAAGGTCGCATCGAATTCGATGCGTCGAATGTGAAGAATCATTGTCGTATGACCATTTTGCGAACGAAGCACGCGGAACAAGTGGTAATATCGCAACTACCTAATTTGTCATGAAATTTCAATTGCAATATATTACGTCTTACTCCATAGCATTCCTTTTTTGATTGAGGGTTGGATGTGATTAACTGATTACCGCACTGTCCTTTCTACAATGCGGTGAATAATCCAGCTCAAAGGCTTAGTTCATGTTGAAATTGGTTCCTCAGATCTTTTTCTCAGCCAAATCTGTGCTCTCCAAAGATAGCCTAAGAAACACTGTCTAGTCGAGAAACTGCCTGGATAGGTCGTAATAAGTGACCTAAGCCGGCTTAGCCGACGCACAAATCCAAGACGGATGAGTTCTGAAGCATTTCGCACCGGGACTCACATCTTGCACGCAGACAGCTTACTGCAACCAGCTGTATGTAGTGGCGTGCACATTTGAATAGCTCGTCCAGAAACCTCTTCCATGCTGCAGTATCTGTCATAACATTCTCTTCCAATCCCTGATTTCACTTTTTTCGAGGCCTCATTGTTCTCTGAGTTCGCCGATTTACACGTTTCTTCGCCACTTCTTCACTATGCTAGACTGTCACTTTAATTATCCGTCTAAAACTAGATACCCCGAAATTATCTGAACTGTGCTCTTAACGAAGGACTGAGGCGAATGTAAGCACGAGAGTCCTATAGAGGGGGTAATCATGAAGGGCAATTTACCAGCAGGCCGTAGCAACGGCGACGGTTCTTGGAAAAGGATAGACGTTCAATCGCTCTAACGGAACGTCCCCTCCGTCTCCTCATCCACGTCAACCCGCATCCATCACCTACATCCATCGCTTTTCTTTTAAAATGTTCCCAAATTTTCTGCTGTCCGTTGCCGTCAACAGGCGTAGTTCTCGAGCCATTGTTTTGAATATAAATAACCAAACACAACCTGATCTTTTGGATCTTGGTTTTTCAGGGATTGTACGACTCTCCGCAGCGAATACGTTTCAATTCTGAGGGGGAACCACAATCTGCTACTCAAATATGCCCTCTACAGGAAAAGGTGCAGTTGCACTCCATGCCTTAAAATAATTTATTTCGAGTTACTTGCTAAATATGTGTTGAGCTCTATTACAGAAAACTCCCGCAAATAATGATAAGGACTATCGTCAGCAGGGCTGCTTGGAGGTTATGGATGATCCACCGACTCGGCGATTTCCTGTAACGCCTGTTTACAAGAGGGCTAAGCACAAGCGGTTAGTTGAGATCTATTTTATTTTTGTCTTTATTTCGGCGATTCAGTTGGTTCAGTTGTGTGTATTCAGAAGTTTACGAGTGGAGCTCGCGGCAGATACCAATTCAAATGTGGCTGAAAGCGAAATCAAATCCTCTCCTCAAGTTTGAAAAGGTTATTTAGAGGCGTAGGTTAGCTTTAGCGGGGCGAGGCCTCTTTACGTTTGTCTGACATTAATGATATTGGTGCTTACGTGATACCTTATTAACTTGTGCTTTGCTTTCCTTAAGCGCGCTGTTCATCTTCTTACCGGTCCTCTGTAACTTTGCACTTGTCGCATGGTTGCAACTACTTGTGCAGGAAACTGTTGCTCACATTTTTTTGGGAGGATTGACCGTTTTGTGGCATTCTCTCTCGTAACACTTTGACGGTTATATGAATATCAAATGAATATTTGTCATTTAAAAGTCATCGACAACTAATCGTTTTGTGGCATTCTCTTTCTTAACACTTTGACAGTTCTGAATATCAAATGAATATATCTCTTTCAAAAGTCAGTGGCATATGTCTGAGCTCGCCTTAAATGTATGAATTAGCTCGTCTTTTGAATGCTCATTTCTTCAGTACTACTAAAAGGTCTAATAAAAATTCTCAATTGTTCGATTTCTTGTGGCTATCCAGTCTGGGCCGCCAGAGTACATGAGAATAACTATCTACTGCTATCTCAGCGAACTACGTGAGAATTGTTTATCGAAAGCCTCGTTGTGTCGCGATGATGATAAACCAATTTTTTCATTGTTTCACGGTTGCAGAAAATTTCAGTGTCCTTGAGCCAAACCATATCTCATCTCTGCAGAGCAGAAGGTGCTGAAGTCTCGCGAAGGAGGAGGTGTTGCTCGGAGTCACTATTAGAAGGTGGTTTTATTTTTGCTCATTTCAAGTAACGGCCCTACAGCGAAGTATATTAGCTGATAGTAATCGCCGTAGATATTCGATTCGTTCTCGCCTAATAAGTGAATAATTGTTACCAGCGTTGATAAGTGCTAATAGTATTTGCTTAACCCATTGGCGACCGCGCCTTTTTAGCGTGTCTGGCGTGTGGGACCGAGCGCGTTTTTCGCGGGCTCTGTCTGTGGCCCGCCGGCGGGCCACACGGTCCCAGGAGCAATCTTACTTTTTGTGTACACTTTCACCAAACAAAAAATTTTATAAAAATGGCAAGGAAGAAAAGATAAGTTGTACACAACAAACAGTGCTGTCGTTATGGCATCCATTGTTGTTTTTTAGTGTTCTAAAAGATATAGGAAACTTCTACAAACTTGTCTCTAAATGTGCCCTAGATCCGACTCCATCGAAACTCAGAGAAACATATAAAATCAGAATGGCTTATTTCAAATCATCGGCTATACTGTGGCGATCTATGACTTACAAATTTGGGAAAGGCGATGAAAAAACACACTTTCATCTAACATCACTTTCATCATAGAACAGCTGTAAATTTCTTCGGCACAGAAAAGCTGTATGAACTTCGTAAGAATTTAGAAAAGAGCTGAACATCTGAGCTTTACTTTGGAATTCTTCAGAAGCAGCCACCTGTGAAGACCGGATATAAATGCCCGAGCCTGACACCCGTCCAATCATGGTTTTATTCATATTCCCTTCGCTTTAGTAGTTTAGTATTTTGCAATCGAGTGGATTCGCTGGTGCATTTATCCAAGCTTGAGGTCCCTTACAATATGTAAGGTACCTCAAGCTTGCTTACTTACACCAGCAATAATTCTAACTTTTTACGCCACAATCGCCAACTTGTAAGCCTCGTAATGGCGGCGAATAAGGTGTAAAAATTGGGATTATTCTATCGCTCGATCCTTCCAAGTAAGCTACAAAGGAAGGGTAACTTTGCACCCCTTCATGCATGAATTATGGTTAAAATTATATTTTTCCCTAGGATGGTGGATTCCAATTATTATGATGATGCCGATCTGGACGAACACTTTCGAGATTTACTGTTGGACTCCGACGCTGAAAACGAAGGCGGCGATACAGATGATTCACAGGATTCGCAGGCAATTTTTCCCTCAACAGAAGAGTCTACTTCAGATTCCAGTTCGGTGACGACACTTGACAGCGAAGACAGTGGCACCGAAAAATGGATAAGTGATGTTGAAGCTGACACCAGGTGGGACTTCACTCAGCAACATGGGCCGAACAATGCGGTGTCAATGTGTTCTGCTCCGATAGATTTCTTCCAATTATTCATCGACGACAATCTTCTGACGCTTATAGGAACGGAAACAAATAGATACGGGTCGCACAAGGACTCTAGCTTCGTGGACACTAATAAAGAAGAGCTGAAGAAGTTCATCGCACTGTGCATTCAGATGGGACTTGTGAAAATGCCCAGACTACGGGACTATATGCCATGAACCATGCAAAAAAAGACTCGACAAAGTGCGACAAATGCCACGAATACTTTTGTTTGGAATGTTTTCTGAGTTAACATAAGAAGTGCATGTAACTTATCAGTTTAAAAACTTTGGTCTTGCTCCTTTATCGCTGCCCTCAGAGATACTTTTGTTTTCTGTCATTACTATAGACGGAAGTCAAAAATACGCGGACCACTGCGCCTCAAGATTCTATAGAGGGTCATAATCCTGCTTTATACTCGAAAGCGTCAAAAAAATTGAAAGTGAATGTTATACATGAAAAATACTACTGTGGCCCATATACGGGCCACGCGGTCCCAGGAGCACGATATGGTGTGGCCCGTCTACGGGCCACGCGGTCGTCAATGGGTTAAAAAAGTCGCCTATTCCTACTATAACTTTTGCACTCCTTATATAACTGTGCTCCTGACCGACGTGACCTAGCACTTATTTCTCACTCGAAGGGACATCTGAGCGGCATCTCTCCAGTTAAGGCTTCGACTTTTGGCTTCTTGTGAGCATTAAGTTGTTCGTAGCGGGGTCTTCACTGAGCAGAGGCTTTCTGCGTTTCCTATTTGTTCATACATCTCATTATTCTTTATTTCTTCCTGTTGGTGGAAAACTTCGTTTGGTACGTGAACACACAAACCTATTTCCGGATTCTGCAACTCTGGATCGTCTTATGGGTTTCAAACAGCTCTCATTCAGAAGAAAAATGATGTAAGTGATGCTGTGTAAGCTAGACGGTAGTTATATGACATTCATGACTCATCTGACCATTCCGGATCGGAGCGGGGAAGATGCAAGCTGTCGAGGAGTCGGCCCAAGACTTGACCGAAGGACTGCCGCCTTTGTACAGTTCCCTCACATCTTGGGCCGACTCCTCGACAGCTTCCATCTTCCTCGCTCCGCCCCAAGATGTGAGAGAACTGTATAAAGGCGACCGTCCTTCGGCCAATTCTTGGGCCGACTCCTCGACAGCTTCCATCTTCCTCGCTCCGCCTTGAAATAGTGAGTCATGAATGTCGTCTAACTACCGTCTAGCTTATACAGCATCACTTACAATGAGAAGTGATGCAACGGAAGAAACGATGTGATAATGGGATATAATAATGATCAGCAAAATACTTCGTGGCCAAGTTATGATTCGCTGTAGTGATTTGGTTCGTATAATGTCATCCATAGTGGAGGAAACCTGAAATTCAGAACTTAAGCGCAAATTCCTTTTAAATCGCGTTGGATCAGTGTACATTCGTTTAAGTAAGCATGATTTCTCCCTAAATCGACAAATGCTCTCATAGCCCATCTCAGTGGAATACCTCAAGCCCTAGCGGATTCTGATTTGAGTTATATTTTCGAAATTTGTGTTTTTGTGCGTTTCTTGCTGTGCTTGTGTTTTTGTTGCCATTTGAGAGCTACACTTGCTTGACATGTGATACAATAGTTGTCTTTCTGTGAAAGAATACGTTCGATTTTCATCTGTGATGGGCCGTTCATGAAACTCCGACCCTCCGTTTTGAATACTTTTCATTTTCAAATCATATTGTCCACACGGTAAAAGGGTTAATAGGATGCAAACAATGAAGAATACTGTACTGTGCCCAGTATCAGCAGTACATCGGGCGCGGATGACCCTTTCCATTTTTCTTTCCAGAGTTTCTCTTAGTCGAATCCTTCACAATGGCCTCAATTGCGTAGTCACGCGTAGAATCTAGCAGCAGCTTGGAGCGTCCCAACCAGTGCAAGACAAAACCCCATGAGACTTGTTGCTTTGTTGGTTACGTCGCTCAAGTTCGAAATGAAAAATCGTGAGCAAATGCAGGGTGACGTTTCCAACCCTCTCTGACCTTCGAAAATACGTAAAAAGGAATATCCTGGGTGTAATCGTGAGTTACAGTACAGCTTTTTAGCATCTTGTTCATCTTGTCTACCAGCTGATTCGCTTATTGTTATTGTTTACCTCCTACGGATCGATTACCATTTAAATGGCCGATGAGCCTTCGCACATTGGAGGAGGCTGCGCACTCTGAAACCCTTCTGCTTTGAACTGATTGCTCAAGAAAGCGAAGTCCTCAAGCACCAGAACACGAGAGGATTACATGGCTCGGAACTTGCCGCAATACCGCATAACCTGCAAGGACGATCTGCTCACAAGGACTACGTATAGAAGGGAATCACTAGAATAGAAATGTTTAGACTGACAGTGGGCCATGGTTCCAAGCGACGACTTATAAAAACTAGGCCGTAGCGGTGCAAAACTAGATAGCGGATCTGGGTTGAGGTCTCAGTCTTCCATTCTCTTCTTAACCATTGCACTCGTTGTCAATCATAAAAAACGTTAATGAGAACCTGTATTTTGTTGCCAGAAATGCAAGTAATTATCTGTTTGTGAATACGATTGCAGATTTGCTGCTTTGCAGGAATGGTGGTTGACGAGAAGGTGGAGAGTGACTTCGTATACGGACGCCTGAAACTGGAAGTACCTTACGGGGGAGATGCAATTGAGCCTCCTCATGCGTTAGTTCAGAAGGAGCTGCTCAAGAAAGTGAGCTTATTTACTTCGACATTCAAAAGGGCATTCATAGCGAACACCAGATTACTGATGATCATGCTTGTCGTTTTCACATCTACGGATATCGTCTCTCATTTACCTCCAACGGCTATGGTTACGCTCTCAGTGCCAACTCTTCCGTCGGCTAGGGTTTTGATGAAATGTATCTCTTTCTTTTTGACTCAATGTCACTTAATTATGTTTAATTTTCAGTTATCCCAAATTTTATGACACAAGATTGTCGATCATCTCAAAACTCAAGATAAAATCGAGCACCTTCAAGCGTTCTTCTTAGTTTTGAACTTTTGATTTGAGTGCAGCATGAGTCACCGACAGAGAGCCAGGCAAATCAGATTTCACCGTCGAGTGAACGTGTGATACAGCATATTCCCATCACAAGTCCCATGTGCCTCACCCTGAGTACCTTTTTGTTGCGTCGTATATGTGACGGATGCTTAGAGGGGCTCGAGTATACTTTCTGGTTACTGTATAACACATTCGCGAGACTTTGAACTCCATCTTGTAAGGGACAGTCCGAGTGGTGCCTGCGCCGTCATCAATTATGAATGCAACATGTCCCCCTTCTCACATTCAGTTTTTTCTTCTTCACTTGATTACTACCGATTTAGAGTTTTGAAGAGAACGGTATTTTCATCGAAGGCGAACGCGACGAACTACTCGAAGAACCCGGGTGTGAAAAGTTTCGAGTTTATAATTTTGAGGTGGGTTGGATTTGAATAATCACATTACATATTCATCGTTGTTTGTTTTCATAACTCCTCACACGCATGTAATTTTATAAACTCATAGGGTATAGAAATTTGAGGGTTTCATGCTGAACTAACAGGCGTTTAAGGAAGATCACAGGGTGAGTTGGTCATTTTGTCGATAACAGACTTGTACTCTAGGGTACTTGTAAAGTTGCCTGTATGCCTTAAGTACATCACTTGTCCCGGATTGATACCAGCCAGACTAGCCAAGCGTTCTCCATCTCTCCGGTTGATTGTCGCCGCACTCGTTTAGCATGGTAGAAGCGCTGACGTGTGCGTTGGGTGGGTACTGCGAGTTCAGGCCACATAATGCGGTGGTCACCAAAGTATAAATAAGCGGTTTCATTCCAGAGGATGAAACGCTCTTGTTGGGGCGGGATTCGATCCTATAGCCATGTACGAGGTAGTGGTGGTAACGGTAAATTGCATCATACAGTTGTGTAAATCTTTAGTACCGTGGCTTACTGGATAAGGTGGTGAAAGTGCTCACCTTGGGTGATCTGGACGATTGCAAGTACTAGCAATGTCATTAGAGAAAGGATCTAATCTAGGTAGTGTAATGCTGTAGGTTTCTCTTTTGCAATTCTAACGACGCCTACTAGTAAAAGCTTCCTCTAATGATGCTCAAGGTTTTCGAACTTGAATGAGGACTGCAGGCTGACAGTTTCAAAAATATCTATCGTATCTATCGGGAAAATAGAAAATTTTTCGTTGAGCGATTTGAATGCAGTTGTGGAAGACCTAGTTTTTTCAATGGTGTCGTGCTCCAAAGACAGGCAGTATGCTTGTGCACTCTTGGGAACTTATACTTCCTTTTGTATGATCACAGCATTGTTTAAACTACGTCTGCTTGGGAACTTATACGTCCTCTCGTGTGGTCACAGCGTTGTTTAAACTACGTCTTCCTCGTGCTATACTATGCGCTGAACTACTGGACAAAAAATTTCTGCTTTCCGATAGTTATTTCTGCACCTGCCACCGTGCATTGCTTTCCGATAGTTATTTCTGCACCTGCCACCGTGCATTTTTAATACCAGTTCGGGAAACTAGGCATCATCATGAGGAAATTTTCACTAGGAATCGTTGTTTTGATGACGATCGATTTTTTTTCAATTCTCTTGTCGAAATATTTCTCTTTGTCATCTTAATACTTATTATGTAATTTGAGCCGAATGTGCTAATAGCAGTTTTCAGAAAAAAGACTGCTTTTGCTTTTTTCGTTCTGTACAGAACATTCAGTAAAGTAAAGTAAAACAAATTTGCACGTTTGTCTTCGAACGTTCCTTCTCTAACTAAGGCAGTAAAAACCTTTACGAGGAAGGCTTGCCATATGTTGGTTATCTTAATTGTTGAGACGGGAGCTAGAGTTGATGTAATGAACCGCTATCCGATTTCTTTTATTTCAGGTTAAAAGCTGCTTATTCGCAAAACACTTATTACCCGCAATTCGAAGGTTTCTGAACGATATTCAAACACAACAACTGCCTCACTTCTACAAAGCTACTGTGATCATTCACTCGACTTCTTGCTTTTCAAATCGCCTAGTGTTGGTTTCATTATTTCTCCAGGTTTTCCCCCCAAAAACCTATGTTTTGCAGATCATGTCATAGATACGTTCCATTGGATGCTGTCTACTTTGGAAATATACAAGGTGGTGTTTTCATCAATCATTGGGAGGTAAGCTCTAGCAATTTCTAGCTTCAAAATAGTAATGATTCTGATTCCTTCAATCAAATAAAGCAATCCTGTTGAAGAAAAATGGTCAGTTATTTTTATAACGAGGGTGTCCCATAAGTTTCTGAACAGCTTGTATTAAAAAGTTTGTTTCTGCGTTTTCAGGTTAGTTTATCATAGGAATCAGGCGGAATCATCATTACTTGTTCCTGCCTTTGTTGACAGTACTCTTTTTCTTCTTTTTTCTTCTCTTTTCTTTTTCTTTTCGTTTATAACGTCTATCCACCTTTGCTCCTTTATCACTACCCTCAAACTTTTCTCTCGAGTGGTCGCTTCCCTTGAGCTTCGAACTCCATTGCTCCTCTTATGTGATGATCTCATATTCTTCGCAGCACGTCCCCATGTCGTCAAAGGGACTGTTCTCTCATCTTCAGCCGGGTAGAAGCTGTCCGCATGTCAGTCCTGACGTTCTCGTTTCTAACCTTTCCCAATCTGTGCCCAACAACAAGCCCATCTCAAAATTCTAATTTCTGCGAAGTGAAGTGGCCTATAAAATTTAAAATTATTGTTTTTGTTTTTATATTTCCTGCCTGCTGGCCGCACCGGCACTCACCGCAGTAGAGCATAGTGGGCCTCACCACTGCTCTGTAAACGTCTCCTTGATGCTTCTCTGAACCACGCCGAGCGAGAAGAAGGAACCAGACTCCCTCCACTTCATCTATACTGCACTTCATCGAGCGTTTACGGACTGATCCACGTTATCGTCAACCAATGTCTAGTTCTTTTTTCAGTGCGTCACTGTTTACGATTGGCTTTCGCAGTTCTCAGCTGAGAAACATGGTCTGCTTCGCCCTAAGCCGGCGCTCATTCTTGTCAGCACTCTTTGACATTTCTGCAGCTCATACTAAAAATTTCCTTGCTCTCTACTATCAGAGCGATCCCATCAGCGAGAGAATAGTCTTCAATGGTTCTTCCACGAGCCTTTCTATGTTTATCTCCAGAGTTAATAAGTGGAGAGTGGGCTCAGAGCTGNCAACAACAGGGACGTCTACTGCTTTTGTGAAGCCCTGAGGTGTGCGTAATGTTTTTCGAACCCATCCTGCATAGATATGTATAGCCAGGAAGGTCAGGTGTTATAGAATGTTTCGTTTGCGACACGCTCCTCGAAGGACTTTTCGCGGTGGATGGTTGAACGCTACCTCCAAATCGAGGAAGGCCCAGAGATGGGCCAGACACTTTCCTCGATAATTCTCAATCACTTGCCTAGCTATGAAGATTTCATCAATTTTGGACCTTCAAGACATGAATCTGGACTCTTTTTCTTGAGATCGGAACCATTCACCCGATCTCGGGTTGATTAGCCGATAGCACAGTTTCGTGGTATGTATGGTCAACCTGGTCCCACAATAGTTGGAACCATCCATCGCGCCCTTTCTGCTTGAACATGTTAACGATAGTGTTGCTCTTTCTACGTCTAGAATTCTCCCTTAGCAGTTGCAGTGTTCACGGACCGGCGAAGCCGCCTGTTTCTCGTGCTCGCCAAGCTCCTACCATGCCTCATCGGTGTTTCATTGGGATGTACCGATTTTCCACTCTTCATCTTCCTATTATTCAATGGGCCTCATCCTCAGTCCACACTGCAGCCTGTGCAGTGGTACTATGCTTCCATTTATAGGCCCCTTTTGCAGGAAATTTATTCAGCTGAAGAGTCTGTCGAAGTTATTCCCCGCCTGCGCTTAGCCACGGCTAGCTTACCCAGCCTATAGCCGCCGTTATCCTCGGGCCTTGACTACCCTGCTGTGTCGTGTAGTTCGATGTCAGACATTTGCCAACTGAAAGACAAACTTTTCTCCTTTTCCATCGAATACAAACCGTCTGGCGGTTCCGCATTCTCTGCCTTCGCTATGACAGCTTTTGCAAATCTCTCGCAAAGATTGAATACTTCTTGGGCTTGAGCAGCTTGCGGATCTCGCCTACGCTCGAACGCTTATCTCTTGTGCTTCCCCAGCAACTGAACTTCATCATTGGACAACCACACTGCCTTTTCTCCTCTGAACCCACCCCGTGAATCCTCTGAACTCAACCCCCTTCGGGGTTTCTCGTGCTCACGGGAGGGTGATCTCCATTGCATTCTTATCTGCATGATGGGCCGGTCTTCGAGAATTTTAGAGGCAAGCTTTCAATAATCTTCATTTGAAGTCTTCCTTTTCAGCTTGGTACAGCTTCCACGACCAAATTCTCTATCCGTTCTGACCCTTACTTTCTTGGAAAGGTCCATAGGTATGCGTGCCAGGAATGCCCTGTGCTGCGTAACCTATCCTTCGCCCATCAGTACCCATTAGCCAGTACTGACGCTGTTTTCTTGAGACAATATGTCTGAGTACCGATTTTTGTAAACTGTAAATTTAATGGCAAACGAAAATCATCATCCCACAATATATCTCAAAAGAGGTGAAGGAGCAATTAATTTTTGCTGCAAATGTATCGTTAGAAGAAATTTCACCTCAAAAAAACGAAGGGCACGCAACCCAACTCGCAACCCCGATCTGATGGTTCGAGATCGCTGTGTCAGAAGAAAATCCAACTGTCACAGCATCAGGGCTTGATGAAGTTCAGTGAAGCGCTTCTGCTGCAGTAGGCACTTGCCGGCTATTCTTGTCGGTGTCCGTATAGGCAACAAGGTTGTTGGGACTCTTTTCTTGTGGGGATGATGTCGATCTGCATTGGATTAATTGTGTAACTGTATCAGCGTCTGAGAAGAAAAAAAAGTTTTCAGTTGGTAAAGTAACTAAAGTTACAGATAACTAAAGTTGATCCCATAAACATTCCACTTGAACTTACTCAAGATGTTCAGGCCAACATTTTACACTTCTTTATGCATAACTAGCCCTTTTTCGTTGTTTGACTATGAACTGCATTTGTTATTTGATGGGCAGGGAAGAATGAGCACAGTTTTTATTGTAAGAACTTTTAAGGTATCATTCCGAGGCGAAAGTGATTCAAGCGAGCTGAAGGGGACGATGCATGTTGATTTCCTATATGATCAGAATGAATTGATTTGTGTACGATTTGAAAACAAAGGGGAGTATGCAAGTAAGGTTTCGTTCAACAACATTCTTAGGTGTGACGTTTATGCCGTTATTATTTTCTTCCCAATTACCTTCATCCCGCGCGTTCACCACTAGAAGTCCCGTAATGGAATCGTAGCAGTTTCTGACGGTTTACCTTAGTAAGTAATGGTGATTCTAGTTGCGTTCATCAATGGCACAGTTTACGATGAGAAAGTCATTTTTTAAACATTCAGCTAGGTAGAACCTGTAGCTCCCAAACGTGGAATATGTGTCGCTGAAAGGTCAAAAAACGGACTAGATAAGGCGCAGTAAGTGCTAAAAAAGCCAGCTCCGTCGACGTCCACACCCCAATTCGGGCATGGGAACAATAGCGTCAAAGAAGTTGCATCATTCTTAAGGATACAGCCCCCAATAATTTTGAGGTACCCCTCTTAGTCGAAAAGCGCAAGTGTAGGGAGGGAATAGTTCATCGGTAGTAAAGCAAGCGAAAAAAAGCCGATTTGGAGAAAAATAAGGCTTCACAAAGGTAGGGATAATAGGGGTTGGACGAGATTACCATGGCGAAAATAACATGGAAGGGGTATTCGGACGAGATCTCAGTTATTGCAATTGCGCAAAGAACTGACTACATCAAGCCAGAACTGTGCAGAACTACCTTGCCCTGTCACTATGGGTCATGACAAGTTGTCTTATCTCCCTTGATTGGCTTCCTTGCTATTGACACAGCCTCTACTATGCCGGTAGAACTCGTCCGAGGATGCGCACGGGACAATCCTTGAGCCTTTACAACCCCTCACTAGTCCTTTTTCCGGCCGGATAGCACCAGATATGGTATACGAGGAGGCTACAAATTCATCCTATGGATAAATCTCAGAAATCATTGTTATCGATAACCGTGCTTTCAGAAGAAAAAAAGGTTGGTGGAAAATAGTGCAACGGTGGCAAAAAAAGACGCGGGAAATTCAAGGCCCCCTGAATGTAATTATGTAGTTAAGATAAGGGTTGGAACGAGATACCATTACGGAATTTTCAAAATGCTGCTCTCTCTGAACCTCATTCGGACTGGTTATAGTCGTCTTCCATGGGTACTCTCTGAAGCTCTTGACTCCTCACTGCACGACGGGAGTGTTATAGAAGTATATGGACGAAGTTCAGTCGTGTGCAGTTGCTTAAAAAGCTGGTTACAACGAGCCAAAAATGCTGCTTTTATTGCCATGGGTCACGATTGCTTCTTTGATTTTTTTACATCTGTAGCCACTGTCAATGGTGCAGTCTCTACAGCGCCGTTCCAACAGGCCCGCCTTTGATATGGGCCTTGACGAAGACGCCCTTTCACCCCTTATTGCATCCTATTTAGGTCGTTGTTCGACCCGATAGCGCCCACTCGAGCATGCTTAGGAGCCACAGCTTTGGCACGGATGAATATTCAAACTATTCCTATTTCCCTTCCATACAATTTAGGCATGGCTTCCCCTACAACTCCCTATTTCATCTCTTTCAAGAATTTCATAATGCTTTGCGAATTTACGAATCTCTCACTTCCTTCACCACCATCCCTTCCGCTTTTGACTTGAAAGGGTTGTCACAAAATTATCGGGAACCGTGCCTTGCAGCGTAAGTAATCTCAGGATTTTTCTCCTTCTTGTCCTGCTACGTGGTCCTTCTCTGTTNCACTGCCATTCTGTGGGTTTCATAACTCTTGAATCTAGAGTTTCGGAGCAGGAGCGAGATGACTCATGTCTCTTCCAGAAATCTCGTTTACTTGGGATAGATGACCCTCGAGGGAACCTTTTCAACAAAAGTTTCGCGGAACGGCGTAATAGTGATGGTCTCAGTAATAAAACTGCTCGTCATAAAGTGTAAATCTAGCATTCCAATGGACATTGACTTCTAGTGTTATAGAGAATTCCAATGTCGATGGAAAGAAGTGTGGCTCTGGGGTCGCCCACTATCAAATAACCGTGAGTTCTTTGGAAACACTCTTCATGCCTACTATGCAAGCTAAGTGCCTTTAAGCTATCAAATTTCCATGCTTATTGTTAGTTTTCTCACCATTTTCTGTGCTGCGGCAATCTATCTAAGCACTGGATGTCATTGCGGTGCAGTAACATTTAATGGGTGGCGAGGACATGCATTCGATGGTAGCGTGAAGTTGTGTAGCAATGCTGAAGTTCTTTCTGGGGCTGGACATGCTACTGGGTTTGAATCATGAGTTAATACCCTCCCGTTTCAAGTTTTCCATCTGGTCGGGGTTAGTTGATTGGTGCCAAACTTGTCATGGAGGGCAAAAGCACTGACTTGTGCAGCGGCACTACTTCACAAATCATAGTCTAGACCTGATATATCTCAAAAGCAGTAATGATCAATACTTAAACTATTATTTTTTTTACACTTCTGGTTTTCATGTATCTCCTGATCGTTGAAGTGGGATGTGATGTTTCGAAGAGTAAGCAATTTTGACCTTTCCCGTTTTTTTCTAAATTTAAGTGATCAATTGATGAGTTCGATAAGAACCAAACATATATTCGGTATGGCAAAAGAATTCTATTTCGAACGATATATAATTTCGCGGTAGAAATATTTTGTAAGCCAGGTACAACTCATTTTGAAAGGAAAAAAAAACGGAACATACCTACCAACCTAGTAATTGTTCACTTCTGCTTGACCATCCAACAAAGTCGGCCTGGTCTCATTTGTAAGATGCCTAGCGTACAATCACTCGTTAGTCGTAGCCTTGTTGTGTTTCGCATAACTATAAGGTTGATGCATAATTATTGCGGATTTTTTCGCGGCTTTTTTTCTCTCGATAGGATGTGATTATTGAGTTCGGGTTTTTTTAGAATTGATCTGCTTGATACAAAAATATTATAGAAAACCGTCCGCATATTCGCGAAATTAGGCTCTACTACTTCGAGAAAGATTGGAAGGTTGCAGAGTCATTCCGCGATCTCAGTAACTTTTCGGCGATGGGACAATCAAGCAAAGCCAACCAAGAAATGGGATCTGCTCCTAAATCTGCCATATTCACCAGCAGAAACTTCTATGGATTACTTTGTCCACCGTTCCTGAAAAAATGGCTAGGGAATAGAAGTTACGTCGATTTGGATGATTTGATGGCCGATGTCGAGGCGTGGTTCGCCCCCAAGGATCAAACTTCTTCGCTTCTGGAATCCGACCATCTAACTTCTTCGCTTCTGGAATCCGACCATCTAACTTCTTCGCTTCTGGAATCCGACTATCTAGTCAATGGGAAGCAGTGCTTGACGTAGATGGTGAATAAGTTCCGGAGTAACAATTTGAACATGTTTCTGTTCAGCATTTTTATCGATTCGTTAAATAAAATTTGTTGAAAAAATCCGCAATAATTATGCATCAATCTAATATGAGACGGCACCGCGGCAGACGATCGCCTTTCTTTTTGTTGCTGGGTTTCGACGTTAACTACTGTTATTGCCTCGGGGGCGTTATGCTCGGCTATCGCCAAGATGAAAATTAATGTGATGGGGAACTAGTTGGGACCAAAAAAGCGAGAATTTCTTGTATCCACTTTTTTCAAACATATTGCTACACCTTGCTTGAGCTTTGTTTTAATTTGTTATTTGCCTTTAGCTGCGACTTGGCTTTATACGTCGTATAATTGTCGACAATGCCGTCACTGATAAATATGGCAAGGATCGAACAAGAATACATTTTGAACTGAATTGCCCTGTGGTCATACGGAGAGGTCGTGAATTCGAGAGTGAAAAGGTTTTGCTGGCTGTGTGAAGGAACTTTTACATTGAATCGTCTGATATTTTTCTAAGAAAACTCCTTTTAGAAAAGTTTGACATACATCAAGTTTGAGCGGTGGCTTACTGTAAGGAGAGGTCGCAACTCATTTGAAAAACCTCACCATCTAGCAATTGCTGATAGTCCTTTTTTCACGATTGAGTTCGGCGAGGTACTTTCGGTGAGTACTACTAGTTATTTGCTTTTATGAAATGAGTCAGTATCATACAAACTGTGTAAATGTCCGATTTGCTGAAGCCTTGAGGACCCCTCAGTACTGTAGTTGACTTCTTCATTTTAGAGTCGCCATGTACGGCTTTCTCCAAACCCTGGCATAGTGCAAATGTTGGTTTCTCTATTCGAACTCGGACGAGGTTGATTGAAATCTTTATTCCGGCATACGTTTCGGCGGGATCGCCTTCTCCAGAGCCTGGGAAGATCTAAGCAATTTATGACTACCAGACCAAACGCTTCAACCATCTTACGGAAATTCGAGACCTCAGAAGCCATCACGTAAGTGTAAGCTGGGCCACTTACCGCAGATCAGTCCGGTGCCCGCGACCACTGAGAAGCCAGCAGTGGTCCAGTAAGCACTTCGGACTGGATGCGATTCACTCACTGGTGGAAGGCAAACCTTATATACGGCCTTAGCTCCTGCATGATTATGAGGCATTCTTCCCTCCGGTTCATTTTTGGCCTAGTGACCTGAATCCAGAATGTCTCTAGATTCCACAGAAATTTGGCCGCAAGTGCTGTGCTCTCATCTTCAGTTGCACAAGGGTTGTTCGCATGACCTGACGTCCTCGTTTCTGATGAGTCCATCCGCAAGCCTATCTCAACATCCTCATTTCTGCATGGTGAAGTTGTCTCATAATTCTGCCCACGGGCCAGTACTCGCTGTCGGAGAGCGTCGCGGGCCTCACCACTGCTCTATAGCTTTCCTTTGAGCCTACTGGAGCACCACTGGTCACAGAGGATTGCACTGGACTCCCTCCATTCCATGCCGCTTTATTCGAGCCTTTGTAGCTTAGTCACATTTCCGCCTGCACGTAGGCTACTTCCCAGACATCGCAGATTCCAAAAGTCCTGCACTAGTTCGAAGGCTTCCCGAGACAGTCTACAACGGCTTCTGCGCAGTCTTCCGGGACGAAGAATTCGGTCTGTCAGAGCTTCCTGGAGCTTGTCCTCGAGCTCTCGCTGCAGAGCGGCGTCATCAGCCCATAGGAGGATCTTTAGTGGTCCATCCAGAAGTTCATTTGTGATGACATCGTGAGCAGGATGAGGAACGGGCTCAGGACTGATATTTGATGTACCCCAACCGTGACGTCTACGGCTCTTGTCAGGTCGTAATATTAGTGTATTGTTGTCCGGACTCATCCTAAACATATATCATCCTAAACGACTTAGAAGACTAGGTGTCCCTTACCGGCTCATTCTCGGAGCGCTCTTTGGAGGACTTCTCCCGGTAGGCAGTTGAATGCTTTCTGCAGATCGAGGAAAGCTGGGTAGCAGGGTCTACCCTTGTCTTGATACTTCTCCATTGTATGTCTAGCTTCGAAGATGGCATCCATTCAAGGCCTCCAGATCGGAACTTCCTGATACAGATGAGGGATTGGAACAACTTACCTCAATCTTGAATTGATGAGCCGATTAAGCGGTTTCATTTCACGCGCAGTAAGCACATGCTTTCGATTTGAGAGTAGGGATTGGTAACAAACAGTTGTGAACTCTTGTCCTAATCAATAGAGTCTCCCGAAGTGATTCTCTAGTTAAATGCTAAATTTTAGAGGCAAGAATTTTAGGATGTCTCGATCTATGCTATACTATCACGTCTACGGGTACGTAGCGACCTAAGTATCGAGTTTGCAAGTTTCGAGGTCAGTTTCTTCCCTTTTAATCGTTTGTTTATTGTAGAAAGGATCGCGTCGTTTAATATATTATATTCATAAGGGCTCAGGTTTCCCTGATTTCTCAATGCAAACTACATGCTCCCAAGTTTGCACTCGATGTTCATGGTTCAATTGTACGGTTGAGTCTTCTGTAGGGTGGAAAATGAGGCAGGCTCATGTTGTGTTTATGTTCCTCAAAGAAGACCCGCAGTTCAAAGTCTTTTTGATTTCAACTTCACTTTTAGCAGCTTCCTTTCAATAGAAGGAAGCTGCTAAAATTAGTCACTATGGAATCGAAGAGCGAATATGTGCGTTTTGTGTTCGCCATTAATCGAGCAGGTATTAAATAGTGGCAGTCACACTGGAATAGTATTTACTGCATTCATTTCATCATGGTTCAGAAAATGCTGACTTTAAGCAGTTGAAGTTGAAGGTTAGCGCTAACCATTCGTCTCCATTTCTAATTTTTCGCAGAGATATGGAATCCTAGAGCTTGCTAGTTGTGCATGTTCGAAGCGTTCCAGTTGGTGCTTTTAGTCGTATCTGAATTGCTTACGATCATCTGACAACCTCTGCTACCTGCTTCTCTCCATTCAAGTCCGAAATTCGTTGATAAAGACTCATTGAGCAAAAATCATTTAATCAGAAATGGTGAAAAGTTGAAGCTGCTTCAGTCAACTAACTTTTTATTGGGTTGTCCGAAAAGTCTCCGCCGATTTTCGATACCTTGGATTTATCAACTGTCGTACGAAAGATCAAGGACCCTACCTCATAAAGTTATATGTTTCATGAAGGTGTAGGCCCTCCTCCATTTCTGTTGGGCCTCTGTCAACATTCGTCAAAGTTTCTCTGTACAGGACTCATGTGAAAATATAGAACCACTGCGCGCATTTTCGGCATCTGAAGTATTCCTTCCAGTGCAAGGCCTAGAGTGCGGCTCAAGCCGCAAGAAAGATATATGACGTTTGAGTAGACCATGCTCTAGAGGAATGTACCGTGCGTGACTAGTTTGCGAAATCCAGTCGGAGTAAATTTACTATCGAAGACCGGCAACCCTCAGGAAGACTATCATCAGTTCAAACGACCAAATCAAAATGTAAACCAAAGCGAATCGGCACATCACTACTCTTGGAGTAGGATAAGGGCTCAATGTTTCGAAATCAACCATCCTTGGTCATCTGCAGAAACTTATTTTCGTAAAGCGCCTTGATGTTCGGATATCTCGCGAAATGAGCGAGCGCAATGTGATGGAACGCGCCTCCGTGTGCGACTCGTTGCTCGAACGAAATAAAAATGAGCTGTTTCTGAAACACATGAGCACGGAGGACGAAAGTTGGACTTCGCACAACAGTGAGGAGCGGGAACGATCATCGAGTCTCCCTAGTGAGCGTCCCAAACCGCTGCAAAAGCGAAAATTCAGGTGCGGAAGACTATGCTGCATTGCTGGTGGGATTCCAGGGGAATCACTTACCATGGGCTGTTGTCGCATAATCAGACGATGACTTCGGAAAGGTACTATAATTAGCTAGAACATTTGGAGGCAGCGATAGACCAGAAGTGACCCGAACTGGCCAATCGTGAGGGTGCTTTCTTCCAACAGGGTAACTCCAGATATTTTTGGCCACTAATAAAATATTGCTAACGCTTGGGTGGGATGGCATACCACACCCCCCATATAGTCCGGACATAGCACTATCAGAATACCACTTGTTCAGGTTTATGCGGAATTTTTTGAATGGAAAATTATTTAATTCGCTGGAGGACTGCAAAACGCGGGTTTTTCGATTTTAAGTCGGGAACCTTCTATGAGAGTGGGGTGTTAAAACTTACAGGAGGATGGCGAATCCTTACTGAACAGAGTGGAGGGTATATTGTTCAATCAAAAGATTTCTTCTTCTGGGAATTTTCATTCAAAGATGAATCAAAAATCGGCGGAAACTTTTCGGACAACCCAATAGTGTTTGTGTGTAATCCCTTTCGAACTTTTATGGAATCTCCAAAACAAGAAAAAACTGCTTTTTCCGCTCTGCCGTTTTTCTTTGTTTGCATTCTGCAAGTCGACCACAATTTCAGTCATTGCGCGTACATTATTGAATGTAGATTGGTTTCAATTTGAAACACTTCTCTCAGATGGTGGACAAACTGTACAAATACAATGATTGTCCTTATGCGACCTGGACAAAGCGTAAAGATGAGGTGAATGCAGCGACGAGCAGTGAAGATAAAACAATGATGGCTTTCATCAAAGATGTAAGTTTGCTAGTTTCCTGTTCAATTCGACTTCTACTAGATTGATGCATAAGTTCCCCAACACCCGAGGGAGAAAACTCAGTGCCATTATAAAAACAACAGAAATTCATGGAAATAGGCTTCGTTAATAGCCGAGGTGTACGTAGGTTCCCAAGAAACGTGAACTGGCATAGTGGCATTAAAGGTCAGGGAACTGCAGATAGTCGTAAGAATTGAGAATTGGAGATTTTGGTGTATATATATATATATATATATAT
>UZAF01016570.1:2848-15972 GCA_900617895.1 Haemonchus placei
GAGTCTGCCACCAATTGTAGACACCGAAAAGATGGAAGGCTTGGTTGGCTTGTGCGAATCCGGAACACGAACCCATAACCATGCTGTGTGAAGTGCGCCACTCGCCACTACACTACCCCTGCCCCTGTCCAGTTCTTTAATTCCATTAATTGGTATTTGACTGACACCAGTGTGTGAAAAAGTGGAGGAGCAATGCAATAGTTACCCTGAAAGAGAAGTGGGTACAAGCCCTAGACAGCTCAACTGGTGCTTGCAGGTATTTTTTTAGGTACCAATCAAGGGACCCAGCAATTCTAGAGAATTTATATAAAGTGTGATCGAGAATAATCGATATAATCAACACGATCAATACAAGAGCATAGGAAATGATCGAGGAGTTGATAGAGTGGTAAAAGGAATGAAAAAGAGGATTTTTGAATAAATCGATAACGATTTCATCCAATCTGAAGTCATGTAATCAGATCGGGCCAACTTAAAGTGAAGAGCTATGATCAAACAATAAATCTCGGCTCATCTCGGCCTCATTGTGATATGCACCCCGTTCCTTTGGACGGAATGTCACGGAAAACGCCCTTCGCGATTGACGTAACTGAATCCTCTCCGAAACAAAGCCATTTCCCCACTGTTAGGCCATAAGTTTTGTCCCAAACAGGAGTAACTCTGCAGTAGAGGCATTCAAAAACTTAACTAGTAAGCTGATAACGAAGTTCCTGGTAGTTTCAATGAGATATCTCCTTTGCAAGCTCAAATAGCTTCCATAGAGCCCCTGAAGCAAAATTTTGAGTATAATTGCTGCTCATGGGCATACAGCACCGATTTCTTAGAAACGATGAAGCTTCCCCTAATCGCTAAATTGGTCTAGGCCAAAATTAGAACCCTAGTTCAGCTTGAAGCCGTTGGAAAAAGTGAAACGGGAGCCTAAGGGCTTATTGAAGTCTGCAAAAATGTACTCTATTCATGGAAACTGTAGGTTGAACACCTAAGGCAATTTTTATCCGGTTGGCATTCTGTTCCAGTACCTATTCCTGTCACAATCCAGTCCTATCCCAGTAATGGATCCTAGGGGTTAATAGGCATCAAAGTAATCATTGCTCTTTCAAGAAGGTCTGAAAGGCAGAAAAAGGTGAGGCCTTGCAAAGCGCGCCGCGTCTACGATTTCTACCCAAAGTTCCGCATGTATTTGAAAGCGTACCTGGTTTGTGTCGAAAGGTGTTCAGTCCGGGATCCCCATGAATCAGTATAAATTTTAATATAATACTCAAGCTAACTCAGTCCCACGAAAGATGAGGCCCGTAGATACCCGTTGAGCTCGAAGTCTTCACCTCTGAAGA
Organism: Haemonchus placei; assembly: GCA_900617895.1. NCBI lineage: Eukaryota > Metazoa > Nematoda > Chromadorea > Rhabditida > Trichostrongylidae > Haemonchus > Haemonchus placei. The sequence goes on from UZAF01016570.1 coordinate 4,180, forward strand.
CTTTAGCACAAGCCGAAGCTGTTATCCTTCAGTACTGAAAGGTAATAGTACTGAAAGGCAGTTCATTATAGTTTTGGGATGTCTCGTTCAATACGAGTAATGGAAGTGATAGCCCAGAATAAAGAAATGTGGGGCCTTAAAAAAAGTAGTAAAATCAGGGAATGGACGAGAATTAAACGGCAAAAATTGCACGGAATGGGGATTCGGACGAGCTATCCATATGTGTGCGCCATTCATCCATCTGGCTACAGTATGCTGCTCACGTGCAACGTGGACGTCCTGGTGAGAATGGTGCAATCCCTACTGGTATGTACACCGATGATGATTACAAAGTAGTACCCTTGCAAACATTTCAGTGGCTTTCCAAGAAATTTACCGTAGTTAGCGTACCGTAATCTCAGGGAAATCCTTCCAACCTGTCTTTCCTGTTAGTTGCGAAAACGGTGCTGTAACTATGGCTATCAGAAAAAAGCGAGACAAGAAGGGTGCTATCGGGTAGAGACATCTTTGGGTGGCTTGAATTGGAGGCCAAGTCAACTGATGAGTTCGAAATAATGAGTGAAAACATGGCGTCTGCATCATAACAACACGTGGTTGAATAAATAGGAACATGCCATGATGAAAAACATAGAAGACTTTAATTATTCACTTGCTTATTGCAAACTCAGTAGCCTAGCTGGAGCAGATACAAATCAACGACATGGCTATGCTACAGCAATAACGTGAAGTTGTAGTCAGGGGCCATGGAAAGCAATTTTTCTACGGTAACAAATCTAAGCGATTTGTAGGCATCTACAATAGAGGATGCTATAAATCTGAGCCTTTCAATTAGCTATGGGTCCCATGCATTGTTCTATGAATGAGTCATTCCCCTATTTAGGTATCCCGAGGAATCTAAAGTCCGCCTGGGATGGCTGGCAAGCTGAGACCCTTAGAGAGCCAAGTATCAGAATTGCCTGTGGGTCTCTAGGTCCGTCCATACTGGGACGCAGCGAATCGCGCGGCGAGCTGAACGGCGACCTTACTACTACCTTTTGGCACTGGTTAATGGGGCGTGGATTAGCAATGGAGCACATTCGGCTCGACGCTCATCATTCGTAGGTTGCTGTCATAACTTCCAAATGTGCCCTGTTGGAGCATCATCAGTGGGTTGACGATAGGTTACTCTCTCCAGATGTGCCCTACTGCTAACTTGTGTCCCAGTGCTAGAAACGCCGTGCGTTTGCCGCGCGACTTGTCGTGTACCAGGCCGGGCTGACCAAAAGACTATCCCCTTTGGAATCGGATAGCTTTCTAAGTGGAGGCTTAGAGGCTCAAAAAGGTCTTTATGGATTTATTTATTGTAAATATTGATAAACACTCAGAAAACTGGGGATATGCCAGTCATGGCCTACAGTATAAGAGCTTTTGTCACAGTAAATATCATTCCAGAAGAAGACAAAGTGCTAGAATGAAGAATGGGAAGGGAGGTGAGGAAGAAAGGAAGGGAAAAGTTGGACTAAAGCTTTTGTGTAGTTTGAGCGCATGAACCTGCTGCAAATAAGAATCTTTTTCAGAAGGAATTTGAAGTGCATGGTGATATCACGGAAGATTCCGCTAAGAAGTGAGACTACCTTCGTGAGAAGAGGATCCATCTAAGGATATTGCCCTTTTCGGCTAAGTACTACACGATCGTGATACCCATATCGTGTCCATTTGAGTGGAAAAACTTTCAAGTTCATGCATATGTGCGTGACATTTTACATCACTGAAGGCGAAGGAACGTGGGCGTAGAGCTCTATCACGAAAAGCACTGGACAGAAACCCCAGCCCGAACGAGCTGAGATTCGGAAAGGACCCAGATAATTGCGTAAGGCAACCTTCAGGTAACCAGTATGGTCAAACACTTTTGCAATCTTCTAGCTTTCCTAACTATCCTCTTCAGACCTCGTTATTAGCCAACATTGCGCGCCACTGAATCTACCCAACCATCGATCTCTTTTTAGGTTGCGCACCCGCATTTGCTTTCCACTCAGAATCGTGGTGACTTCGGTTCTTATGGTTTGAGTGATTCTCTGACCAATAAAATGACTTGAGGTGGCAAAAGATGTAGTAGCCGATGCCCTTCATCTCCGGGACTAAAATGGAACAATTATCCGGAAAGAATGGCGGGACATGACGGATGGAAGGATCGACTACTCGGGACGGGTGTGCAGCCGGCGTTTTGGGATATTCGAACCACCGACTCCGAGTAACACACTACATAGTAATGTCTTTTTTTTATTCTTGATTTAGAAATAGGACATTTACAGTTTTACAAAGTCGAGCCCGATAAAAAATAGCGGGCGTGAGAATTAGCTATCATGACAAGTTGTTTAATAACTGGGCTCTTTCCAATTGTCGGGTGCCTCATTAATAGGAAGGTCGTAGCTGTTTTATGAGCCGTAGGAGTAAGCAAGAGATTGGAATCTCCAAGTCTAACAGAAAGGGGTATGAGAAATGATGGAGCGTACAATTTGCTCAGTGCACTTCGGGATCTGAACCCAGATGCAAAACTTTGAGAATGAGACACCACTCTTTGTTGTCTTCAGGGAACTGAGTGGAGGTGAAGTAGCGCCAATTGGCTCTTCTTCACACATATGACCGAGTGATCAAATCCCGCACCGGTGCCTACATCAGTTATCCACGTCCTTTGTACCGATGGTGCTTTCTTATCGGTACTGAGATAACCGAGGAGGATAGGAGTTTGTTTTCTTACGCCTGCTATTTGGCTTGAGGCAATTGTGGCCAACGCTAAGGAATTTTACTCCTTACTGAAGCAGAAATGAACCGGCCGTGAGACTATTCGGAAGATAGAAGATGGGTTCCTTGGCTCTCAGACATGACCGTTCAGGTCGCGCACTGCCGCAAGATAGGCCAGAAATCGAGTGAGTCTAGCAAGCGATAGGAAAACTTGTTCAGCGAGAGGAAGGGTATGAAGAAGAGTAAAACAGATTGCTCAAGAGTGGAACTTCAGAAGGGAAAATAGGCAAGATTACTGACCAATAATTGTTTTTTGCATAATTATGTATTGAGAACATTATGTATAATTGTACTATAATTAATTTATTATAATTTGATTATACGGTTGCCCTGGATGTATGGGTAGTAAAGAAATAGCTGAATTGCCCAATTGTCCACAATTGTCATGACTAATTAGCGAGATTTTCATCTCCCTAAACATATTCCTCCCTTCTTTCGTTTTCAAAAACGTAATAAAAAAGGAATAATCTCGGTCTGAGAATTTCAGTTGTAAATCGTAGTAAGCGAAAGAACTACTGCGAACTTTGCCTCGAAAAATTCCACAAGCTTGATACAACTTGAGCTTCCGACTGGATCCGCAAATTCGAAAGGAATTCAGAGATACGGCGTATTTTTGGGCAATTTTTCAATCAGAAACTTTTCTCAAGAAAAATCCTCCCACTTACACTCCCTTTTTTCTTAAAAAAGACTGGAATAAGCCGTGGAACGGATAAAAAGTCAGGGAGCATTGACGTATGAAGAAGCCTGCGGTGGGATATGAACTGAAGTCGGTCCAGAATAGAAGAAGCCAAAATAGTGTTCGAAGATCACAAAATGAAGTCAAAAATCAAAAATATAAGAGCTTAGAGAAAAATTCGCACTTATTTGCAGCGGTGAAGAGGATTTCTGCAAAAAGTGGCTCTCATCAATCATTGACGGCCGAGAGTGCAATCCCCAGACGAAGAAAAAATTGTGGAGAGGCAAAATTTCTTTCCAGCCGTACTATTAGGGTGTGCGAAGAGTATTATATGCAAAAACATAGCAAAATCTCAGCTATGGACGAAAATTGAAGTAATCGTTCACAATAGTGCAAAAGTGGTGAAGAAAACGCAAAAATCGGTGTATTTAGAAAAATATAAGGTTTCATGAAAATAGAAAATTGAGCGCTTGATGAGAATGTGACGGTAGAAGTTGCAGTGGTGTATTTGGACGAGCTGTCCAAATGTGTGCACCATTGCGTACAGCTGGATACAGTAAGCTGTCTGTGCGTAGCGTGTGAGTTTCGATGCGAATAGTGAAGCCTCTAAGGCCTCTACAAGGCCGTGAAAACTCGTCTGCCTAAGTTGTAAACTAAGCAGGTCTTCGGATTCTTATTGAGGGACGGATAGTAAAGACGTGACAGGATCAGAATATTCCTATCCCGTCGCTGAAATAGGATCCGCGCTTATCAATTAGGCAACTCTCTCTCGTACTTCTACCGAGAGACCAAAATATTATACAAGTAAACAACATCACGACATCTAAAGCCATAGAAATTAAAGGAGTTTTTGCCAATCTACTTCCTCCATTTTAGCTTTTTGTTATTCATTTAGTCTTCTTTTATTTATATGTTTATTTACCTATTTATTTGTTTACTTATTTGAGCTCATTTTTTGATTTTAGAGTCTTTCAATATGAGCCCTAAATCAAAGTATATATTTACATACTTTAGCATAACAGGAATTTTTCCTTGAAAATGTGCAATCAAGAATAGGACACTTACCTCCTGGAGCAGCGCAGAAGCAAAATCGTTCCTTTCAGGCTTTCATAGCTTAGTGGCACCTGAACAAGCTGGACATTCATGTCTTCATTTCAAGTGCTTTTTAGGATAGCAGAGGAGACCTGTTTGAGGTACCAGACAGCGGCTAAAAGTGCTACCANCTTCGGACTCTTATTGAAGGACGGATAGTAAAGACGTGACAGGATTAGAATATTCCTATCGCGTCGCTGAAATAGGATCCGCGCTTATCAATTAGGCAACTCTCTCGTACTTCTACCGAGAGACCAAAATATTATACAAGTAAACAACATCACAACATCTAAAGCCATAGAAAGTAGAGCAGTTTTTGCCAATCTACTTATTTGCGCTCATTTTTTGATTTTAGAGTCTGTCAATATGAGCTCTAAATCGAAGTATATCTTTACATACTCTAGATTAACAAAAATTTTTCTTTGAAAAGGTGCGATCAAGAATAAGACACTGACCTCCTGGAGCAGCTCAGAAGGAAGATGCTTCCTTTCAGGCTTTCATAGCTTAGTGGTACCTGAACAAGCTGAACCCACTGGACATTCATGTCTTCATTTCAAGTGCTTTTTAGGATAGCAGAGGAGACCTGTCTGAGGTACCAGACAGCGGCTAAAAGTGCTACCACCGCTACTGTAGACTTTGAAGTCTGAGAAGAAAACACTTGGGAGCTAATTTGTAGAACGGCAGACGACCAAATATTTGTCCGGGGCAACTGGGTATTCGAACGATTCCACTACCTCGAATGGAAGCTGAGTGCATGGCTCGATCACAGGCAGGGTTTATCAGCATCAAGAACTCCTCTCTTTGCCTTTTGTACGAGTTTACTTGAAAAAAAATGCTTGTACTTAGGACTGCTGCAAACGCCTCTTGGATTCGCAAAGGAAGTTATACGCATGGCGGATTCCGATCAAAAAAAATTCGCCAACATAAGGAAACAATACGGTTCCTCACTCGAGCAGCACTGCTTGTTTCCTCTGCTCCGCTCAAAATTCGGACAATCAGTGCCGAATTTTCTATGGGAAGGGACCAAAGCAAATACAAATAGGTGGGCCAAGCTCACATTCAGGAGAGACAGCTTTTGAATAACCGAGTAGTTCTCAGAGATCCCCTTTAAATGACTAATGTTCTCTGAGGGTGTAATGAGCTTTGGAGAGACGCTTCACATTCATCTTCATAGATCCTGTGCTGAAGCAATTACTTACGGATGCTCACTAGTTAATGAGTTGCGGAGACGTGCCAGCAGCCGATGTATTGAGATCAGCCTCACTCAACTGGAAACAGCTACTCGATTTTACGGCTTCCGGATGAGAGAAAGTTTAAATGAATTGATTAATGCGCAATGCCTCAACTGAACTTGGCTCGGTCTGGTTCGTCCGTCCTTGACAATTTCAAGGGCCCGTTTAGAGGCTTTCCAAGCTGTAAAGTCCGAAAAAGGTAAAAGTTTCAAACAGCGCTCAGAAATTCCACGCAGCCAACTCAAAGAACTACCAAAAAAGGTCTCCTGGTTTAAGGCCGAGGTTCTGGGAAGTCGCTAGAGGCCGAGTTATTGAGGGATATGACTTTCAAGAGCATCATCCCCCTCATCAGACCTCTTTTCCTTTTCAAAAAAGTATCAAGGATATCTTAGGCAGGAGAATTGGAGTTCAGGATCATAGTGAGCAAATCCTCTTATCTGGTTAAATGTCGCGTCCATCACAGAGATCCCCTCTGAAATAGAGGTTAAAAAGGTTCCAATTAAGCTAGAAGAAAAGTTCAATTGAGAAATATCAATTGGGCAGTAAAGCAAACGGAAAACGAGGTTTCCCCTTCCAACACCCACTAGGAAAGTCCCACATAAATCTTGGAACATCGTGAATGTCCGCCCACGAAAGGACGTGTCTACTTAGCATCGGGGATTAAGTAGACTAAAAATGTCGGAACATCAGAAGGCCTCGAGTGCAGGCCCACCCACGAAAAGGTTTGGAAAAGGGCACCACCCTATTTATTTTTCAGCTGATCTTTGAAAAAACCAAAATAATAAAGAAACATTAAAGTCAAAAAAGGAAAAATTAATAAAATAGTGAAGATAATATTAGTGAACAGCCTGGAATTGTGTAAACGTACGATTGATTTGAAGCATGAGATATTGGCATATAAATTAAAAACATATATAATACATGTGTCGGAGGCCCAACACGAAGGAATAAATTAATTTTCCAGGAAGGTATCGTCTTTCGAAGGTATTCATTCAATGACGTAAATGTGCTAAGAAAGTATAGAACTTTTGAGAAAAGCTTAAAAATTCCACGAAGCCCCCCGTGGAATGGAGTGCTAAAATTGGCTTTCCGGTAAGAGTCAGAAGTTCCTGGAAAACCGCTAGAATCCCATCAAATGCAGTCCTATTGGGATTGTGAAGTTCCACCGGGGATTGGCAACTAGCTGTTATTCAGGGATATTTTTTTGTTTTATTTATTTATTTTTATTTATTTATATCCATAAATAATTTGATAATTGCGTTACAAAAAAAAATCGAAAAAGCTCTCTAAAAAAGTTAGAAAATATTGAAAACAAATAATTTCCTTACATCTGCCACATAGCACAAGTTCATCCTCACCATTAGCATCACTCTATCATTTTCCTACGAATAAAATATTTAAAAAATGGGACAGTGTTGGGTCGAAATATCGATTGTATTATTCAGTTGTTATATGTACTAGTTGTATTTGTGCACTATTTACTTATTGATTATCCGATTATTTATCGATCGACGATCACAGAAACGTTCCTCATATCAATGGCCCGAAACGGAAAGACTTTCTGGATAAATTATATATAGAAGCTTGATAGGAAAATATGTACCTAATGAGTTTACTTATAATTCTTTAAATTCAATTATTACGTGATATTACTATTTTTGGAGTGAATAATTCGATGTTACTCGATAATGAAGGTATCTCTATGAGTACAAAACAGTTGTGGTTATAAGGAGTAAACAAAGAATGAGAACAGAAATGATAGCAAACCAATGAAAAAACAAAAGTATCAGGAAACAGAATTCACATGTCCTTCGAGGGGAAAAAAGTTTTGCGTGAGCTTAAATAAATAAATACGAAATTGCAACGAAAAACAACAACGAAAGGGTGGCAGTTCCAAGGCAACTGCCAGGTAGACCTCGTTCGATTGAAGGGATCAAATTTCCTGGGAGGTTTTGATAGATCTCCTCACTGTAATGTGTGGTACTTGTAAAGAAAGCCATTTTTAAGTGGCACCCCTATACCAAAGATTTTTATCAAGTTCCATTGGCTAAGCAGCTTTTCTGAAGGGGCCTAAGGGTAAGATGATTCGATTCTATGGACAATACAAAATATCACCAGCTTCTTGAAAAGTGGCATTGCATATAGCAATAAATGAAGATTAAGAAAATTAGAGGGAAAAATAGAAATAATTCAATGAAAGTAGTAAAAAGGTCAGAAAATTGAAAAACTAAATGGGCAAGTCGGGTCTAGGAATCAAAAGATCGAAACCACGAGAACCAGAACTCATAGGTATGAGCTCGAATCCCCTCAGAGACCGATGTTTTCCCCAGAACTCATTATTTCCGTAGAAATCAAAAAAATATAACGTTTAGGAGACCGACAGCACCTGGATTAGTATTAGCGGACTACAAATCAAATTGTTGGCTTCCGTCAACTTGAACTTCGGCTTCTACTCTTCTTGAATAACCCTCATTCCGCTTCTGGCAGCATGTATTTCGGCTGCCACATATAGGAGATAAGAGGGTAAATAAATAAGTAAACAAATAAATGTTAGCCCTATTTACCATCATCTGATAAGCAGGGCTTCCATTGGGATAAAGCTCGAATTGTTCTCATCACACTATGTACCTTTACCATTGTTGACAGCCCATCTCCCAGCCACAGTAGTAAATAAATAAACAAATAATCAAAGGGTTCATCTACAAACATATGGTCTTTTAAAATTGGCCTTAGTTATGTCGTAAATTCGTCTCTGCTCCATTATCCTCACCGCTACCAGCAGCATGTGTTCCTGCACGAGTAATAAATAAGTAAATAAATAGTTAAATAAACAATTAAATAAACAATCGAGAGATAGCTCGAAGCCATAAAGGCAAGTTATAAAGCAGTTGAGCTCGAAACATATGAGAAGAAGTCCAAGAAGCAATCCTTGGCAGGTTCCAAGCCATAACGATCATTCAACGCCTGAACGGATCAGCTACTATTCCTTCCCTCTGAGCGCTTTCCATACCATCGAAGAAAACCTATTCCCAATCAGCTTATGACGTAAGGAGGTAGCTAGCTGTTGTGGATGGAGCTGGAGGAGGCTAATCTACCCAAAGAAGCCTCAGAATCTTGTTTCGAGCAATATTAGTCGTGAGGTATCGCAGAGATACCTCAATGTTTCTCAGATCATTCCGATCCCTTAACAACGACCATATTCCGCAGCGCTTCTTGCGGTTGAGCCATCTGCTGTCAAATCGCTGATCATGTTAGACTTTCGTTCTCGAAAACAGCATATTTCAACAGCATCAGAAACCAACATCTGCTTTCCAAAGCCATCTGTTCCTGCAGGCTTTAAGTCAACAGTTTTTTCACTCAATTGCTGCGAAAATCCATAAAAATAGCAGTTACCATTCTGCTAAAGACCAATAACCGAATTATTATTGAACTGCCATCAAAACAAATAAAAATATCGGATGAAAAGTTCATATATCGCTGCTAATATGAAGGGAATCACCCACACCAAGCAAACGTACTCGGGAAGCGCCTCGCGTTGGAGCTATGTGGGAAGAGCCCTGGCCACTCACCCTGTAGTTCAATCTCACAGCCTGGTCTTTGGTTAGTTGTCTTGTGGCGAAGCATTCTTCAGTCAGCAGCGCTGGCTAGTTGTCCTGCTACGTAATGTGCCGAATACGACTACTGACCGGCCTACATTAAGTCCTTCTGGGAAAAGCCGAGCGTAGAGTAGATGTTTTGATGAATCGCGGAAGAACCCAGTCAAGTGTACAGTCAAAAATCAGCCCACCCGGTCGCTGTTGGTTTCATCGCCATCGCCTCCTACTGAAATCACTCAAGGGCGATGAGCTCGTGGAATTGGAACCATCTAGAAACCCTCTGAATAATGCAGATCTATTGGAAAGGTCAGGTTATTTTGGACTACGCAGCTCCAAGAGATTCTGGGGCTGCTTCAACCCTTGTCGGCAACTAGTAGTTGAGTATAAGGTAACCCTTCTGACATACCACCAGATTTTTCCATTTCGAAACCCCGTGAATTCAGAAGATACTCGGATGGAAAAGATGGGTTCCAAAATCGAAGAATGACAAAATCCGGACATGACGGGGTATCGGATATGGACGGAGGTAAGTGTATGTTACAGGGATTCTTGCCAAAAATCCATGAGACTGGGAATGTATTGCAACGACGGAACCTTTTTCAATAAAATAGTTTGCAAATCAATTTTTTCACAGAGCAAAAAAGGCTGTTATTAGTTCCCTTTATGACCAGCATCTGAACATATGTAAGCAACTGTGGGAGGTTGGCATGAAAAGAAACTAGTGAAGCTGTGAACCAGCAGATGAGTGGGTGAGAGAATCTGCAGGTGCTTCCAACCCGTGAAGAAAGTGCAATGAAACGCCTTCGAGCAATTTCTTTCGCATTTCCTCATGGGTTTGAGAAGCTTGAGTTTGAACGATCACTCTATTTTTTTTCTCTTTACGACGCGGACGTTCACGTCCTTCGATTGAGGCTTTCGTGGCCAACGACAGGATCAACGACTTCTTTACTGCAAACAAAATTTGCATACATTAATCTCTTTACGAACTTCGTCGAAGCCTCCGGCTGGATTCTAAAATTAGAGATAAAAAAAGATTTCGAGAAAGAAAGGGCAGTCCATAACTGAAATTCCTAGACACAACAAGAACTTTGGAACTTTGGAATCGTCAGTTAGTTGTGTAATTTAGAAGAAAAGAAAAGAATTGAATAAGATAATACAACCAAATTTGCTGTAAATAGCTTTTCCTGCCTAACCAGACAAGGAAAGGGATGCACTGCCAAGAATTGTGTAAATCATCCACATCGCGCCATGCACCTTACTTATACCCAGATTCAGAAACACGTTTGAATGGGTGAGTGCCGCTTACCAAAAGAAGCCCTTTGTTCCCGAACAAGAGTCCAGAGTGACGAGAGAAACTACGATTCAGTAAATAAACCATTCTTCTGATTTAGTCAATATATTAGCCCATATAATCAATACTTGTGGATCAATAAAACCTTGAATAGCCCATAATTCCAGTTCTGAACTAAGCCACATTTAAAGGGGTTATGATACAGGATTGGAAGCAGTTACTTGGTTTTGGGGTCTTTTTCCAAATCTGAAGTTCTACATATCATATCCTGCTATTTGTTCTTTATTTGGTTCCCTTACTATTATAGCAAATAAATAATAAATAATCAAGTGAATGAATGGTCAACAAAGCCGCTATCGACAACAGTAGTACTGGAAGGATATAAATCCAGATTTTTCGCACAAAATTCGATTTTTCATCGCAGAAAACTGAATATTTGAAAAAATAAATAAGTAAATGAATGTTGATTGAGAGCTATTATCAAGAGAAGGAGGATAAGCATATAAATCTGCTTTCCTGTAGAAGTGCTTCCTAATCCGTCGGAAATAATCCGGTGATTTTCTCTCTACACATTGAATAATCGAGCTGCTGAGTCGTCGTCGAGAGATGTCTAGAATTACACATCCGATACCCCTTCAGATTTCCTCCCCTCTCCACAGCGTACAAGGCCAAAGTCCGGCCGTCTAGGGCGTATGAGAGCGCGTGAGTCTTGAAATATTAATGCCGAGTATTCCATAGTAATACGATTTCGTGCTCGTTGATCGTAGGCGTAGGTGGGCTTTGGGGTTTATGCATGAAGCCATATGACCACAAGAATTTTGTTGATGGATATTTTGTGAATATTTTAAAGTCGTCAAAGATGTGTGTGGTGAATGTCTACATTGTTTATGAAGCCTNGGACATGACGGGGTATCGGACATGAACGGAGGTAAGAGTATGTTACAGGGATTCTTGCCAGAAATCCATGAGACTGGAAACGTATTGCAACGACGGAACCTTTTTTAATAAAATAGTTTTCAAATCAATTTTTTTACAGAGCAAAAAAAGGCTGTTATTAGTTCCCTTAATGACCAGCATTTGAACATAAGTAAGCAACTGTGGGAGGTTGGCATGAAAAGAAACTAG
>UZAF01016570.1:16116-26175 GCA_900617895.1 Haemonchus placei
AGGGAGAAGGGAAAGAAGGGTAAGTAAAGGTACTGTAATGACTAAAAGCTCAAGACCGGATCTCGAAGACTTGACTTGTCTCAAAAAACGGTCAGGAGATGGCAACTCAAATAATTCGGATGATTAAAATTGATATTCAACCCTCATGGTTCCCTTTCTGTTATTAGTACGCTCCATAGATCCTTTGTGATACTCCGAGCTCATTCCATTCAGAGTATTTACCACAGAGGCCACTCGAGCCAGAGACCTCTCCCCATTAATCACGAGTAGTCTAACTCTACAAATATAGCAAACAAGAGACACCACAGAGAAGATTGGGAAGTAGTTCTCTTTCTGATTATGATCCATGATCAACATGAAACAATGACGCACTCAGAAATGTCATGGGATGACGCCGTCTCCAGGGATAAGGTCAAAAGATCTAATCCCTGATCAAATCCGACCACAGCCAACAGGGCAAGCTTTCGATTTCTTCCAAGGCGAAAACTGACGTGGCTGACTCTTATAAACCATTACTGTTAGTTCATAGGAGCTGTTGAAAACAATGGCAGCTCTTAATGGTCTGCGAATGCGTGGCTCACCCTGGAAGGCCAATCATTTCCGAGCTTTTGAAAAAAATGAACAATAAAAAACGTCACTCTGTAATTTCCAGGAATTCGCTCATACCCGGCGAAGAATTGAATGGTGGGAAGTAGAAGGGTCAAAAGATTCTGAGCCAAATAGGCCTGGTGTCCAAATTTCACTTCAAAAATGAACCCCTTCATAGTGACTAAAAATCAGTTCAGGCGACCAATCCTTAATTTTCGAAGAAGGAACGGCTTCTCACGAAGAGCTTCTAAATCATGGGTTACTGAGTGCTCTTCCGCTTGAGGAATTACCTGAGGCAATAAAACTTAACGACCACAAATCTGAGAGGCTCTGAAAGAAGACGAATTCGTCGATAAAGTTAAATGAGTTCGACTAAATAGTGTGGTACCGGTAAGGCTGAGGCTCTAAGAAGAGAGTGGAAAAAAGTTGGAGAATTATTGTTTCTGGAAACGCCATGAGCAAGACGATCACCGGGCAGAGATGGATGCAATTCACAAGTTGTCATTGGTCACGCCCCATTGCGATGCGTTAGCCTGATGGATGAACAGCCTACGTTCATTCATTTATTTTGAATGACACAGAGCTGCAATGAAGCGTACCCCGATGAAGAGGGTGATGAAATGAAGGAATGTTCAAGTAAAAAATCCTCCAATTACTACGAGTACAAGTCCAGCCCGAAAGACGGAGATGAGGCTCATAGCACTAGGTGGCACCACTGCCGCAGGTATGGTTCAGGCATTGAATCCTGGATCGATCTGCCTAGACGGAAAGGCTTACGTTCTTCATGGACGGGTTGATCTTCAACAAAATCGTCTAGGAGGAAAAATGCATCGAGTTGACATTGACTGGCTCCCAGTTAGTTCCTGTACTTGATAACTATCCAATCAATCGCAGCCGCAAATCCACCGAGAAACTGGATGTGGAGCGCATTTCAGGCAGGAACTGAACAATGTCGGAAACTCTCTCCCTCAACATTTCCTGGTCTGGTCTCTCTCTCAACCTTTCCTGGTCTAGCCATGTGTCAGTGTATATGCTAATAGGACGCTAATGCATTCCATGCTTCCTCATTCTTATATGTTCTAATCGGTTTAGCTAATTAAGCCACATCTCATTCCTTTTGATCCTTTTCGGTCTTTAGCCTAGTCTAGGTCTTCTTCCTCCGCTTTCTCTTGGTTCCTTCTCCATCGCTGTATCCTGGTTTCTAGAATCCTTCCCATGACAGCTAAGCTGTATGTTATATCTGTTTAGGATGGACGTGAAGGGCCAACATGGTCCATCCACCAAAAAAACCAAAAAACACTGTCCTACTAAATCGGTCAAAATTAAGAACACTACCATGTATAGGTAGCCGACCAAACCACTTCGGATCACTATAACCATCATATAAAAAAGGGATTCCTTCCAAAGACGAAAGGATTTCCACTAAAAACTAGGCGCATGGCGTGTCCCAAAGTAGTATTAATGTCAAGCTTTCGATCTGTTGGTGGTCAAAGAACGGGTTATTCAGGCGGGGAGCCGTGGTAATGTGCGAAGTGCCACTTTCATTTCAATGCCCATTACTGGCGACTAAAGAGTAATGAAACTCGTACGACATATTTTATGACCACAACAGGTTATAGACGGGCCTCGTAATAAACAGAACGATGTCGTTTCCCATAGCAATTACTGGTCTGGTCGAGTCAGTTGTTAAAAATAGGTATAAGTACAGGGAGGCTAAAAAGTAGAAGAGCACTATTCAATGTAGTCATTTTATATGTAAAATATAAGACGGCATAATTTTTTCCAAAATTTTTCTTATTATATTTGCTACAAATCGCCTTATGAATACAGCTTAGCGCATTTTATGAGCTCTTTATAAATGAGTAAATAAATAAATAAATAAATAAATAAATCTGTAATTTGCTTGATTGATGAGTGTTCAAGAAAGTCTCAGTCTGTCGTTAAGAAGGAGCAAGGGCCAAGGTGAGGTAGCTCGATGATGAAAAGATTCCCGGTTAATAAAGGTAAAGGATAAAGTTTTCGGCCTTATTCAATGCGGTTTGCGACCTGAGGGATGAGCCACGCACTCGACTATTATCTTCAATTCACTGTATTGTCGGAAACTTTCGGTTTCCACCAATTTATCGCGGTGATTAAAAGATGTAAGCAGAAGGATTCAAAGGTACCGTAATCGAAGAATCTGCCTTTGTTTCGAAAAAAATTCCAAAAGCTGTACTTATTAGGTTTGGTTATTCAAAGGGCATTGCATGGAAGAGTGATGTTATTTGCTAACGAAAATGAGAACTCCCCACCTAATTAGCATTTTTTCTTTTGTAAAAAAATACCCTCAACCGCCGATGTATACTTAGAAATCCAAGAAAAACTCATGGAAAAAGTTGGGAGATCCAATTGCTTTATAGTAGTACATAGCTAGCGCAGTTACACATTATCGAGGGTAGCATATTTAATGTGGGAAACGTTGAAAATTGTAATGTAGAATAAAAAAATCATGAAAAATAATGAAAATGATCGGACAGCCTCAAAATATGAAAAGTAGTGTATGTAGAATGGTCCCAGATCTCCCATATGTAACGTATAAGGAACAATAAAGTCTTCGGGTGTTAACCAATCCCGTCTGAGAGATGCGCCCAGTATTCGACTTCCATTCAGAATCGCAGTGGTGTACTGAATGCGTATGTGGCCTATGCAATGACTTGTGTTTCCCAACCGATAGAGTCAGTGCTTTTATCCTCCCAGACGAGTCTGGTACCAATTAACCGACCCCGAAAGGAAGGAAGGCTTGGTTGGCATAGGCGGATACCGATCCAGGATTCGAACTCGTGACCAAGAGTGTGTGAAGCGTAATGTAGTAGTGGAGGTAGTGAACTTCATACTTCACTACCTCCGTTCTCTCTTCCAACACTCCATTTCGTATCTGATGGATAACTGCTAGACTTGATAAAATTATTTCCCCAATTCTCACTGGACAACCCATAAATGCGACTCGTTCACCTACACTACCTACTCAAGTCCCTTGAGCGTTCAGGCGACCTTTTTTGAATTCCATCAAGACTGTTTCCAGTTGAATTCAGTTGCACCGTGACAGCGAAAGCTTGAATGTTCAACCATGCGGTAAGTGCAAATGGTAGTTTCAAAAAAGTTCGTATTCCACGTCACAGCTATGACTTCACCGATTCACCAGCCTTTCCTAATCTTCTAAGAAATTTCACTCAAAGATAAATCAAGCGACCAGCCGTCCGAAAATTACAGTTCCTGAGGAGAAAAATGTTTAAAAGAAAAAGAAAATTTATTGCCTACGAGTTCGACCAAAAAAGATATAAAAAAAACTTCACTCCAAGACGAATATATTGAACAGTCAATGCCAAAGAAACTACCATTTCGGAATTCAAAAATATTTCAGCCATATGTTAAACCACATGATGTTGACAATTAGTTACTATAAATACTACTATTTACATCCATTTTCTCTATGAGCTGACTCCAAGTTTTATTGGAAAATTGAAAGATATAGTCGTTGTTTAGGCGATTTCAAGTAAGAGATATAAGAATGGCTAAGACAGCTTCTGCTCATCTGCTCCGTAGACCCTGTTTAAGAGGCGCAGAGACGGCATCTTCCAGTGGCAGGTACTAGTGAAGCAGTTGAAATTACCCATTACTGAAGGCTTTGCTGGGACGGTCAACTACGAGATGAAACCATTCGCTGAAAGAGACGCTGCTTTTCGACGTCAAGCAAGACTCTGATCTCAGTTCAGTAGGGTATGAGGACGGAGAGGGTATGTTCGGAGAAATTCCTGTTCTAGCGCAAGGTTTACAATGGAAAATGATAAACTTCAAGCTGAGACAAACCTGTGGCCCCTAATTACGCCATTTATGATGCCATCTACTCCAAAAGTGGCCTAGAGAAGGCTCAATAAAGACTCTTGAAACGGGTTTGTCGAAAACCACACCAGAAGGCGGACGAGTTTTCACGGCGTATTGTAGGCGGTATCATTCGTAATGGAGCTTAATTACTGTGTATTCAAAGAACTATCGTGACCCATGTCGACAGTAGAAGACATTTTTGGCTTACTATAGCCGTCTTTTCATGCATTTGCACACGACTGAATCTCATCCAAACCTCTTACATATCGTTTTAGTCATGGTAACGCCACTTGCTACTACACCAGCTCCCCTTCTAGGGAATTACAACGGCCATTAGCCTTAAATCTTCCAAAGAAAGTGTGACTTTTGCGACCTGCTCCAATATCGGATCGAAAACTGGCTAATCTCATTGAATATCCCACTTTATCCTTTATTTCACTTTCAAAATTTTTGTTTTGCAGTTTTTTAGAACATGCTGATTACTGTATACTATAACTACGGAAACAAAATCAAAGCTGTAAGCAGCTTCCAAGAATTTCTGTTTGTAGCGTCAGATTAGTAGTCATCTGATGCTATTAACTTCGTAGAATATTCAGGTAAACAAGAAAACAGATTTTAATTAACTAAGTACTCGCAAGAAAAACTAATGAGAATTCCTTGGGGAGGTTATTGAAATCGTGGAGTAGACGACTTGCAAAAATGGATTGCGCCAACTTTTCTTCCTTCAGGAAAATGATATTTGCCCACATAAAAAAGGGCTACATCTTCAGCTACTGAAATAGAAAATACATAAGCTCGTGAAGTTCCTCAACTCATGGGCTAGGCGCTTACAGAGAAAAATAAATGTTGAATGAATTCACCTAAATATTCATATACTGCCCCAATTGGGCGCTCTCACGCAACCACATCCTCCTAAATAGTTTCTCATACCATCTTGGACTGCGGGAGACATCACTCTTCTATATCCTTCTCTCGAACTGGTTTGTTAATCGTTCTCCTCATAACATGGAAGAGCAGTTGGGAAATATTTTGGCACTACTTGTTGCTCACGATCCACTTATAAAAATTTGCGATTCTTAAATTCTGTCGGACGATTCTAACGACACACTACTAGTATCCAGACAGTTGAATAACCTCCGAGAGCACCAAAAGAAATTCCTTCCAAAAATTGGGATAGAGCCAATCTAAGTCAGAAAGCTGAGATCGTGATAGGAAGACCGGGTTTGAAGTTTATGGGTTCGCGAATTCAATTGGAACCCCAATCACAGCTGGAGAAACACTGACTGTAAATAAAACGGAAAAAATTTCAAAAAGTAAGTGTTCGAGATCACATTTTCTTTAAAAAAAATCTTTACATTCACGCCAAAACTTTGCTGGACCGCTTACCACCGAGCATTACCGTCCAAGAAGGAGAAGTAAATATGTCGTCTTCCTTACTTCATGCCTTAGCATTTGTGAATGTAATCCACAAAACGAAAAGTGCAAAACATCAGTGAAACAGCTGGGTAAGCGGCATATTTCGATCGGGAAATGGAGTGCAAATGCTTGAAGAGATAGATCGAAATGGTAAACGAAAATGCAAAACGCCCAAATTGGATTCTGGGAAATTGAACTTTTATTCAGAATCGCAAAACAGACACAGACTGACATCATTACTACATAATGCCCATAAAAGGTAATAGGGAGGGGGTCTGCACTGGGCTCGTATCGTCCGAAAGATCAACTGAACCTATAGGATGGCAATCTCCAAGGCTGAGGGATGGGTATTTATTTATTCACACATGAACGACATGGAGGTTATTTGACGTACCTTAATCCCTTCGTCGGATGGGCCAGGCATTCGACTTTCATTCAGATTTTCCGTGACAATCTTAATGTGTATGCAGCCAGTTAAATATATCGTGATGGCTTGCCCATGTGAAAGTCGTGGCTTCTAATTGCTCAGATGAATCTGGTCCATTTATCTGATTTCGAAGGGTTAGAAGGCCTAGATGGTATGGGCGAGTATCAATCCCCCGACTGTGCGGGTGGTTCCCATCTACACCACCATCCCTACCTATTTATACATAGTTTTTGTTAATACATATATCTATACTTACTTACATTTGAAATTTATAATTATATACGTAGATTAGGTGTAGTGGCAAGTGGCGCACTACCACATACAAGCATGGTCCATGGATCAAACTTTGGACGTGTTCTAGTACGGGTCAACCGCGCCTTCCATTCCTCCAAGGATCGACAGTCCGGACATATACATATTTTCCCCCTCATCCCTTCCCCTATAGCCCTCTGAAGAGAAGGAAAATGTTGTCAAACTATCAACAACTTGTATTTACTTTAAGATAAAATTTTATAAAACATGAATTGTGGACAGCATAGGCTTGAGGTTGTGGGTCCCACAAGGGTATGCCTCAGCGTCAAGGAGAAGGAGTGCATTAAGGGTTATGGAGGGGAAGAAGGAGGAGGAACAAGCGGGAGCGGAAGTAATCATGTAGACTTTGCAACATATGAAGTAAGATTTTTAAAAAAGGTCCACAGTGCTGATGCTCAGTCAATGGTCATAATTGGAGCCATTAGTCATATTTGAAGCGAAGCGAAAGAAACCCTTTGACAGCTCCTACCTCTTGAAAAGTACAATGGGTATTTTCATTCTATGATGCTGAATTTATGGAACCTATACCCTCTATGATTTATGTCCTACTCAAAATGCGATGGCAACTGGGACTTGAACTTTCCGTTTCTCTTGGAAACATACTGCTAGATAGAGTCGTTTGGGATCGCGAAATTAGCACTCATCCCAAGGAGACTGAAGAGAGACATTCGCCAGTATACTGTAGCGCTGGAGAATACCGAGAAAAAGCTGACTTGAACTCAATGAATATCTAATTTGTCATGCGTCATATATAGAAAGATATTATAGCTGCTTTGAGAAAAAGTATTTGTCGAGGCCAAACTGTAGCTGGAGTCCCGTAGTTGACGAATGAGCCAAGCCATGGCCGTCCCTCGATACGCCAACTGGGAAAGCGCGAAGCAGGCCCCACCCACCTGAGGGCAAAATTCGAAAGGCTATCTTACTATTCGTCATACTACGATTAGTAAGTTGCATGTTTGCTGTCTTTAAACAAGAGAGGGCTTTTGATAGGTTTCCCATTGAAAAGAGAACTTTTTCAACAGTTAAGTAAATAGGTAGTCCAAAACTATCCAATAATATAAGACGGCCTTGAATTAATCTACAGATGGCAGTTGATGACTAGGGCCGGTTCACTTTGAACCATCTTTTGAAACCTCTCCAGCCTTTACTTCCTACCCCACCGCCTTCCTATGAATCGGCGAGCCTGAGCGGAGATGAACGGAGGGTGAAACCATTCGAAAGCCCCATTCTAAGTGGTCACCCTTAGTGATTCCCTCGCTGCCACAGTTGATACGTCTCCATCCCCTTCAGGCAACCAAGCAGAATCAGATACGACCCTCTTCTAACAGGTTTCGAGGCACAAACTTAAGCTTCCGAAATCAACAGAACAGACTGTGTTCATCTTCGACCTTTCTCCTGCAGGCTGTGAAGCGTGGGTGGTGTTCTTGCAACAGACTATTGGAACCTTCTACAGAATCTTGGGAGAAATCTGGACTAATGCGAAATTTCGGTGGATACTTCCGCAACAATCTGACATTTTCCTGGTAACCCGGATCCCTGCTAACTCCCTCGAAAATCGAAGAATAAAACTTGAATGGTTCGCTTTCTATACATTAAATGGAGCAGAATATAACAGTGCATGTGAATGAAACAAATATTTACTGAATTTTGCAAATCATGGCATCATTGGTACCTTCTTAACAGATTTTTTTGCAGAATACTTGTTTTCTTTATCAATAATCCAATCTGTGCTATTAAAAAACAGCAGAGTAGGGGGGAAGAGCTATTTTTAAAAATCCGGAAGTGCCAGCGAAGAACAACGCTCTTACCGATTAACTTGAGAGCTTTTTCTCCGACAATGGGAGGGGACCCGTTACTGTATGCCCTTGAAGAGAGCATAGCCCTGTAGGGCACTTCACCACCCGCTCAACTTAATAACGATGGAAACTCTCATAAAAAATAGTTATTCCAGTTAACAAGAGTGGGAACCAGTCCTATGCATATGTTACGTAACTAATTCCACGAAACCAACCCGAGATCCCAGATTCAATTGGGAGGGGTAAATTATTGTTTATTGTTTATTGTTTAGTACGTCATCGACATGCCGTCAAAAACATAAATTAGGTCAAAGATTGAAATACTTTAGATCTAATCAGAGGATAAAGTGCTGGTAAAGAAGCACGACCACTTAGAAGCCAACTTCGGGACGGGAATGGTCACAGGAGTGATGCGACAGAGTGCAAAATCCGATAACTCCTCCCATCTCAACAGTGAGGGGCGGAGTTTGTGGACTTCAAACTATAATTCCCATACCGTATCCCAATGGTGTCATGTACTGACTCCTCATAAACACAGATTATTTCCTAATTCAAATAGAGCCTATAAAATAAAATGATTGTGAACATGCAATAGAAAAGCTTTTAGAAAAATTACTGCAAGGAAAGAAAACTCGGACAAAAACGGATTGAAGCAAGCCCACACAAATATTGAGGGGCGGAGTTTGTGGACCTCAAACTAGGATTCCCATACCGTATCCCAATGGTGTCATGTACTGACTCCTCATAAACACAGATTATTTCCTAAGTCAAATAGAGCCTATAAAATAATATGACTGTGAACGTGCAATAGAAAAGCTTTTAGAAAAATTACTGCAAGGAAAGAAAACTCGGACAAAAACGGGTTGAAGCAAGCTCACACAAATATTGTCATGAGTGCACACTGCGCACACTTAAAACGCTATTACTGAGTAAAAGCCGTTCAGCCTGAAGCAATGTTGTGGCTTACTGATGTCAAAGCTTATTTACTTCCATAGACATGCATACATAGCAAAAACTATGCATGAGGAGGGAGAAATAAGTTTTGAAAAACATTCGGAAGACTTCAGCCCACGCATAAATATGTTTTTCATCCCAGGAAATGCTACATTTTAGCTAAACCCATCAGGACAGATGATCATTTATTCCATGGATGGGAACTTTTTTAGCGAACATTTTCAAAATCAAATTAGGATTTTTTCTTGGAAAATTGTTCAGTATTTTCTTCTGGGCATTTAAATACACCCTTCAACTCTACTCGGTGAGATACAGTACTGTGAGAGTCGATTAGAAGGGCCAAACCGTTCAACGAGTACGACGACAAGCGTGATCAAACACGAGTCGTCCAACCAAAGCGAACTGGAATAATTTTGCTTGAAACTGCTCGGCTAATCCAGTAATTATGTGATCTGTCGCCACTCGGATCATTCAAAGTACCCCCTCTTTCCTCCCATCCCCTTCCCAATCCATGCTTTTGCTAATTTTTGAGAGTATCCTTTGTTTCTAGGAGGAACTACAGATGTTAATGTTGACTGCGAGACTTTTAATTCCTATTTTCCCTTGTCACCCTTCAACACTTTTTTTCTAGGCTCACATTTTTTCTGATGACACTACACCCGATTTTCCTGGCTGTTCCCAAAGTAAGTAGTTCCTAATCAAACT
>UZAF01016570.1:37724-50347 GCA_900617895.1 Haemonchus placei
GAAAACTTCATGAGATATCCATTCATTTAGTCATTTTGGGCTCAGAATGAACTTCGCTTCTACGCAGACCTTCGCCCTGCTTCATTAAAATTCCCACTAAATACTGTACTCATAATTTTGGCCCACCCTGTACAACCATTTGGTCGTCTTCGGTGTTCATTGAGTGTCTCAGGAGATCCGACTGGAGATTGTTCCGCTCCCTTTCATGATGTGAACAAACCGCATTTATCGCCAGTCCGATCCAGGTGGTCTTTGATGAGCTGGGCATGCGGGTGTTCTGAGAGATGCGAAAAGTCCATAAAATTTCGATGCCATGACTTTTTTGTTTTCTGCTTCTCATGACATTATCCCTCAAATCCTGTCATATTACCTATTCAGTCATCTTTGCCATGCCTTATTTATTATTTGTTAATTTATTTATTTGCAAAGCAAGTTATTCATACATTCTATGATGCACCAATATAAATTACTAAGTTCTGCGTGGAACTGACACTGCTACAGAATAATGAGGGAACTTGTACAAAAGTTTTAACAAACTAAAAGTAAAAAAGCCTAAAAAATGGCTAAAAGTAGAAGGTTCAACCAAAATAAAGACTAGAAAAAAATGTTGAAAACTAAATAAGGAAAACAAAGTTGCAGGGACAGAAATGGTTCACTACAATTGTCCCCCTAATTCAATTTTGATTTGATTTCACGATTTCTTATCACATTCCGTAGAGTAGCTGAGAAGAGGACACCTTAAGGTCAAAAAGGCCCGCTCATGAAGGACATTGCCAATACAAAAAAAAAGACTGGTTTTTCGATGTGTGTCCTCTTGCTGAAGACAGAGGAGACTCTAAATGACCAGTGGCGTCAATTCTCAAGAACAGTTCATGGTGTTATAAATCTACACGGTTATAGTCATATAACGTCCTGGCGGCCGACAACCTTCCTTCCGATCTGGTTGACGGATGACATTCCCGAGAAGGTTGCAACATGCGGCACAAATCACAAGAAAAACACGACTTTTCGCAGCGATATTCAAAGATCATAGTTCACACAACCGCTATTCGTCACAACCCACAACGTTACCGAGCAATGCATTGATCACTGGTTATCTTCAGAGATCAGTGGCTATATTTGTTTTGGGCAGACCGACTCGGGCAGCTGGACTCACAATATTAGTTCCTCACGCAGTGATATCTTCCCCTATCGGGTTTTCCGGGGTTACGTCGAATGCTTTAGTTAAGGTTATCTCATTTGGGGTAATTTCACAGAGCTTCAGATAATATGTGCGATAATCTAAGACCTTATGGTAGCCCCGCCTTTACGGGACCATCTCTGAACACAAAGGGCTCTTTCTGATCAGAAAAAAAACTCTTTTTCTGATCAGGAAGAGCCCTTTGTGTTCAATAAAACGCTGACGGCCTGACAATGACGATACGATACGATAAAGAGGAACATACAGCGCTCATTGGTCATAAGACTGGATTCCCCAGGGTTAGCGATTCGTCCATTCGATCTGAGCAGTGGGTCTACTTCAGCTGTTACCGATATAAAAGTAACTTCAAAGCTTTCATCGACGCAGATCAGTATGGCTCCAAGTCACCGAACCCGGAGGTATGGAAGATCTGGTTGGCCTAGGCAGGCAGGCGATCTGGCACTACACCATGCACGCATGAATGCGCCACTTGCCACTACACTAACTCCACTCCGAGGAAAGTAATTAACACTCATTAGGAAAACCAAAAGGATTGAATGGGTTCAGCTATAATAGTAATAATTTTCAGAGATCATTTTGAGGCTATATCTTCAAATTTATAATACTAAACTAGAGTACGGTAGCGTTGGATGAGTAACACAACCTAGCAGATTCCCCAAGAAGACCAATCACGGAAAGTCGCCGATTGTTCAGCGAATACTCCTCAATGTCAACAACAACAACAACCATAAGGCTTTCGCTATCCTGTACAAAACAATGGCAGGCGCAAGTTTTTGATCGTTGAAGGATCTTGGAAAGTTAGCGATGCGATGTTCGAATTCATGAATCAGTAATTAATGACGCCAATCGTCGGAATTGCCTGATCTCTGGACTCTTGTCGCTTGTGACTTGCCACATGGTCACTCTCACGAATAAGATGGATGACAGTCAACGTCCCTTTACAAAGGAACCTTCTTCTCGGTCTTCCCTAGAGGTGCCTGCTTCTTGATCGCCTGCTTTTTTATCTCTTTTCCAGCTTTTCTATTTCTTACGTTTGCTGCTGTTTCCCTCTCCATTTCCCTCTACTGATACAGCGCAAGAATACGATCAAGATTCTCGGCTATCTAGAATAGAACTGGAATGCATGGCGTATCCACGAATGATTGATTCATATTATATATTCAAGTCAATTGATCTTCCTTCGGTACAACTTCGATAAATTTTATAGAAAAGAATCTATAGAAAGAAACTCTTATAAGAATTTCAAATTGACAGTAATCAGTTTAGTATCTCGTGATGAGCTGATTAATCGCTGGGACTCCAGAGTGCGCCATGCTTGCAACCTATCCCCGAAACCATTTTCCTTCATCAACTAATATCAAAAGGAGATGCAGTACGGTGGCAATAGATACCGTAAGACAAGATGTCTGAACTCCTTCCCCTGCTCCTCTCCTTGCCCTTCCCTCATAGTATGACTTCCCCATTGACTTCATTCCCTATTCCCCTACAGAATCAGGTCTATGGAACAAGGTCAAGAGTATTTGCGCTCCAATTACGCATTTTAGCTTTCCTTCAACAAATTCGATGTCCGCAGTCGAATCGATGTCCGGGCTTCATTAATCTATCCTGTGACTGAATTTTGATTGGCACCCATTTTTTAATGACCTTTGTATTTTTATACTAAAATACTACTTTTTGATATTTCCAAGTTTCGGCGGACCGCAATGAGCTCAGAAAACGTAAATAAATGAAGTTGATGGAAAACTTCAAAGCCTGTGACCTTACAGACAGTTTATACGCCTATTACGGACAAAGATCGTTCGCTAGATTGTTGTAGATCTCCGTCAACACTACATCATTGTTTTCCGAGTTGACGTAATTCAGCGAATACCCTCCTCAATAACCACGCGTATAGTAGCCTTTGGAGAATCGCTCAGCGAATGTTGACGCTACAAACCTACTAGAACGATTGCCGTAAAGCGATTGTCATCATATTCTGGACATAAATTCTTTGAAACTAATGAACCCAACTAAATATTTAAACAATATCTAACTTATAAAGAGGGTACAGGCAAGTATTGGGCCAGGAAATACTCCGCCGTACTTCACTGAATCCTTCAGGACCACTCTATGATATACCTAGAAGGATAAAGGATAAAGCTCTTGGTGATAATCAATCCCGACTAAGGGATGAGCCTCCGCATTCGATTTCCATTCGGAATCGCAGTGGCATAGTGAATGCTTATGTGGTCTATACAATGACTTGCGGTGGTCAGCCGATGTACAAGCCAGTGCTTTTATCCTCCCAGACAAGTCTGGTACCAATTAACCGACCCCGAAGGGATGGAAGGCTTGGTTAGCCTAGGCAGATATCAATCCGGAATTCGAACCCATGACCAAGCGTGCGAGATAGTGCGCCAGTTGCCACTACACCACTTTCATCCTTATGATATATTGATGATATACATGTGTGATAGAAACTGTAAACCGTCTATGAAGCTCGCATACCGTCCAAACGAAGGTAACTAAAATTCTCGACCTGGTCAAATGCTTGGCGCATCTGAAATTATTTAGAAAGGGGCGGAATATGGGGTTGGCGGATAATTCTGCCTATCCATAGATATGTCAGCTTAGGCATGGGGCGGCTTGTGGGAGGCCATAAATAGGATCTGAATCTATTTGTTTTTTTTATTTATTAGCGTGATAAGATCGAAATTGTAATAGATGAAATGACGCTGTACGGCAAGAAACCGGTAGCGTCGGATATGTTGTAATATAAACAATATCATGTGATATCATACAAACCCATCCCGACACTCTCTTCTTTTCCCATGAAACTGGTAGCGCCGGATATGATGTGATATCAACAATATCATGTGATATTATACGAACCCTTCGGAGCGTTCTGCTCTCCTTTCTCTAGGACATCTCTAGCCACTATTCGCAAAAATTAAGGCCTCAGTATGCCGGTCTTTTGACGTTCTTCTGGAATTTTTTTCGTCTCCAAGAGATCCTTGGGAAATATATAGGCATAGGGAGGTGTGGATCCATTCTTAGAGAAGATTCAGGGAAGGCCGATGAGTGGGACCGATTTCGAAGGAGTCCTTCTTTCTGCATTACAACTACCAACCCTGCCTGACGCGTCTTTCAGCTTGTTCGAGTTCTTTTAGATAATCCGTTTACAATACCCGAGTTAAACTAACACTTCGGTTTCCCCGCCAATTGAGCAACTTGAGCGCATCGTAAATAAGTGAAGTAAACATGCAAACAAATAAACAAGTGTCCTCAGCAACCACTAAAGAAGCTGGTGGCAATGGACAGTAGTCCTATCCAAGCGATATCCGTTCAGTCCGGGCTCCCACCCCGCACTCCAAAAGTCAAAGAATCGGTATATGGTGTTCGGCGAACAATCGCACCACGGATATCACTATGTGAACTGTAAATCAACTAGACCAACTCGTTGAAAACGCTGGGCGCCAGACATTTCGTCACCCCTTTGTTCCGTTCTGTCTCGACCATTTCTTCACCTACCTAAAAGCTCTTTTGTTTCCCTGCCTTCTTTACATCATCCTGGATATAAAACTTTAGTTCACTTCTAAACAACATTTTATATGTTTACTTCCACATATGTATTTATTTATAATTTTATTTGTGTACTCAGTTCATTTTGCTTATTGATAACGTGCCACTGCGTTATGATACAAAAAAAAACTGAAAACTGGCCACACGTGGAATGAATGAACAAAAAAGTACCGTATTTAGCTTTAAAAAGTCTAAAATAATTCAAAAAAGTGAGATAAAGTGACTACCATGGAATGTACCAGTTGTTTTATCAGGTTTCCAACCCTTTTTGGCTGTACCAACACAGTTGTTATTTATTATTTTCCTGAATACCTTTTTTTGCATGCAAAGTCATTTATCTGGAATTACTGAAACCACTTTGGCATGCATACATCTTCCATGATAACCAATTTCTACGGCGGAGTAAAAATAGCAGCCGTATCGTGTCCTACCAGTGAACAGTCCACTAGTAACCTCCATTCTTCGAGAACGGAGGTGGCGTAGCGGCACGAGGCGTACTATCACTCATGCATGGTCCGGGGATCCGATATCGGATCAGGATTTGCCTAGGACAACAAGGCCTTCCAAGGTGCCGGGGTCGGTTTAGTGGAGCCAGAATCATATGGGAGGATAAGAGCACTGACTCCCGCATCCGCCATGTCTTTATCCTTTCTCCTTAAAGTTGAACGCATGGGAGCGTCCCAAAATGGGATGGAATACGCCACCGATTCTGTCCTTTGTTTTTGGAGGTACAGTTCACGATAATTGTGAGGCACCCTTTTTAAGTTGAGGAGTCGAAGTGTGTGTTGCTGGAGAATATGCAACGCCGACGAAAAAAGACCCCGGGAAATCACCCCGAAAAATAAAGCTACATGTCTTCTTGGAACAGCCGATACCAGCTCTGATCACAATTGTTGCCGATAGCCCTTATAACGCCCTATAAGACACCATTTTTGTCGTGAAGTGTGCTTGGACCTCCACTCATCCATCCAAAACTCCATTCCTTCAGAGTCCATCAGTTATATGGGATTTTGAGAGGTAAACACTAGTAATATGGATGTACCGTCTCAAACGCCACTATGATACCAAGCGCTTGGACTTTGGTCAACCATGGCTATGAATTTTACATTTCGCCCCCAATTATTCATGCCATAGACAGGCAACATTTTCGAGAAGTCAAGAGACAATTGAAGTTTTTGTCCGGCCGCGTTTTTAAGACTTGTTGATTTTCTTTGAGTGATCTGTGAATAAACTCTGGTCGGAGTTCTTTCTCGCAACATTCACACAGCAAATCATTAATACCTTTCACCAGAAGGGCGTCAAAAGAAACATAGCGCTCTATAAACTACAGAAAACCGAAAGATTGACATCGCCTACATTAATCACCAGCATCTACGCTCTTATAACCGCGAATGATTCCGCCTTACTTAGATTGTCGTCTCCGATAGCGCCCTAATTCTTTCGACACATACTACAACCACAAAACCAGAGAAATCCCGAACGGAAGCATAGCCGGCACTCCCAATTCTCCTTTTTTCATCACATTTTTTCTTCTTACTCGGGTTTTCCCTTCGTACAATGCCCAGACTTAATTACATCGAATTTATTGAGTGACTCTTAGGTCTGCACTCTCACTTGGAGTAAGATTGAATAACTGGTTTACTCTCGAATGGATCACAGTGGTGTAGTGCCAAGTGGGGCTGGGATCAAATCTCGATTAGATGTTCACCCAATCTATCAGGCCTTCAATCCTTCCATAGTCAACTATCTGCTACTGAATCGTCTGGGAGGATAGAAGCACCGATTTGAACATTGGCCTTCCTTCACAGGTTATGCTACAGAGAAAACGCCACCACCTTCTGAAAGGAAGTCGATTGCTTGGCGATTGCCTCCAAACCTTAGTCTTGCATTGTACCTCAACTCAGCGAACTTCGATGATTACTTTGGTCAGACTCAATTTATCTATTTGTTTATTTACTCGTTTACCCTTCCACCTATCTAGCTTCCAATCCTGGCAACAAGTAATAGGGACCTGTTCATTTCTCTGGCAAGAAGATGTACTGTTTAATCAAAAACAACCCTCATAAGAAATTTGGTTAGGTGAGACTGGGACTGACCAGAAATAACGTCTCAAACCTCAATTCAATTGCTCCCTGAAGAGTTCACCTTGAACGAGAAGTTCCTCTGAGACTCTGTTTTGAGCCCGCCCCGCCCCTCTTCCAGAGCCGCCCAGAAATGTGAATGAATTCGTCTCCGAATAAGTGAAGTGACTGTTTCAAATCGTCATCCGGCAGACGTCTTTTTATAGTTTCACACCTTATCACACCACATCCAATTCAATAGTTGACTTCCATATCGTCTGATGTGACTCCAGCGTTTCTTCGGAAAGTGGTGCAAGGACGAGAAAAGCTTTCATCACCCATTTATGAAATCGCAACTCCCAAAGATAGCCCAGGGACGCTGTCGGGTCGAAAAACGGCCAAGATAGGGCGTAATAAGGGATTCAGAAAATTCTCGTCTCTCTTCTCGTGTCTGTCGGCTAAGTCTCGACACAGCTCTCAAAATGTTCTTCGGTAGAGATCCTCCCCGTCTTCCCAATGTATGACACAACTTCGCAAACATGGAGGGCATAACTGCATATGAATTACCCTCCCTTACAATCTGCTAACAGAAATAGGCAGGCTTTCTCCTCGAGGCATCGTCTTTGGGATGACCAATTCGGATGGCGTTTCGTCTGTCCCCACAAACGAAATGCATGAATCCAACACCAGAGGTCTAGGAATCGTTGAGTTGAACGATAAAAGGGCACATGCTCGCACTTAAGGGGTTACATTGCAGAGAAATACTGTGATGGAGATATTATTCGCTATGACAGCTAAAAAAGGCAACCGGATCTGTCAAGTGTAGGACAGTGACCGTACCCTTTCAGGGTTCTCAATTTGATGTGTAAACAATTTTCTGTAACTGATGCATTTTCGATGCACAACGCTTCGAATTCCGGCCTTCCGCTTGCAATTCCAATCAAAATGTAAATCCAACGAGACGAAAGTGAAATCACGTTCAGCAACTTTGCATTACCATTTGTCGGCACTGTCTGGATAGTTTAAACATTAGGAAAAGGGCCTGTGTTCAAGGGAGCAAATCAGAAGCCCGGTCAACATACACATCCAACGTTGAACTACGTCCACTGAATCTACCATCGTTGGCCTAACGGGTGGGTAGAAAGCTTTGAATTTATGTTGTGAGTAATCTTTTAAAAAATTAGTGTAAAGAAATGCACTTCCAGGCACTTCTGAACAGCGAGTGTAGTGGCATAAGCTGGTAAGTGGCCACAATTATACGACAAACCCCATTGAGCAATATTATGACGTAAACTTTTCATGCTTATATAGACCTAAAAAAGGGTTGACTGACAAACTCAGAAAAAATGTCTGGAAAACTCTCAACAGCTTTCGGTGGGCTTAGGCTTGCCAAAATAATGGTAGAATACTTGAACGGCGGACAATGTGATCGGAAAACGGTCTAGAAAGGGCGTAATAAGAGTCACTGTAGAGGCTGTAAAGGTTGCGTCATTCTCAGTACATGTTGCATGCAGGCAGCATACAGTAGTCAGCTGTGGCATTGGCACACACATTCGGACAGCTCGTCCAAATACCCATTCTGAGCCAAGTTTTCGTTACATTTTCGTGCAACCCTTCATTTGCTTTTTTTTGGAGCTTTATGTTTCTATAAATAGCCGATTTTCGCATTTTGTTCGCCACTTTCACACTACTCTGAACTATCACACCCACCTATTCGTCTAAAGCTATATATCCAACATACATATCCCAAGATTAACGTGAACTGTGTCGCTAAGATTTCTATGCCACTGGACCAGCGTGGTGCCTTAATGCTGAGAGCTGCGGAAGTATTGAAGGTAGCATGTCTCTACATGGCTTTGCTGAGTAGATATTGTTCAGCCTTCGTACTTCAGAACGGATAACCACAGATTTTCTTAAAAAGTTCGAAGTAGATTATCCGTAGCAGATTATTACAGACATATAGTTGTAATGGTAGAAAGGTATGATGAGCTGGACATCCAGTAAAGACGGAGCCATTACACCTTCCGCTTCGTATGGGTGGGAAAATAAAGCAGCGGCTCCAAAAAAGGAAGGGATGCTTGGGAAGGTCATTTCTTTGACACATCATCCATTCTCCATGGTGCTTTAGTATAGTTAAGCAGACTAAAGGCTAAAGGTGTGGAAAAGAAAAATGTAATATAAATAGCTTTCCAATGTTGGTCATCAAGTCCAGTTGACCTCGCATTAGTTCTTAAATGACAGCTGAATTTATATAAGATGGAATAAAAGTCAAGCATAAAAGTTTGATGTGGTGTGAACTGTTGGAGGACAGCACCAGAATGATTTCTCCGGTAACAACCTAATTTCGTCATTTCGTCACTTTCTCCCACTTGGGCTCGAACTGAGTTCCAGTGAGAGCTATATCAGTGGAAGGCCCATAAGAAAGAATATCTATGCCCAGAGTGCAAACAGGCTGAAGTTCGTGAAGTTGTTCCCGTCTGTTCCCGACTCTAGCGCGTCAGATATTTCTGAGTGCTAGTGTTGATTCGGAAGGCTCCTCTTGTTAGAAAGGTATTCTGGGCGAGGAACAGGGGAGGGGAGTCATCTGGTCAGGCTATCACCGATATCGTGAAAACTTCAACAGATAAAGCTATTCTAACGGGACCGATTGTATTTACCTCCAAAACTAATACGGTACCACTCGGCCCATCGACGAGGACAAAAATCTTAGTTTTGTAGGGTGATTCCATTTGGATAGGGGCAAACACCGTATCTTTACCCTTTGGTACCTCTGTTTGCAACAGGACTTATGGGCGTAGTGGGTCTCGACGGCGGGCGGAATGTGATTTACCAAAAGTGCGTCGTGTCTTCTGTGTACTCCCTTACTACTTCATACGAATCTTCTCGAAAAAAAAAGGAACAGGTTGTCTGGATTCCTACAATTCGAGCAACTGGTTTGACACGCGCCTTTGCAAGACCTGCATTTTACACTTTACACATTAACGATGAGTACGATAATTGACGATCTTTCATCTCTACTGTGATTTAAATAGTACAAATCGAGAGTTGAGAGCGCCTTTCCAGTCAGTGAGTCCTCAACCTCTCCAGAAATCACGACGTTGCCTCTATCGCCTTACTCGGACCTTCATGTTTACTCAACCCTCAACCATCGACGAACCAAAACTCACCAGTTGCTCTGTGTGTGCAAGGGTAGAAACTTTTTTTGAACCTTACTCTCCACAAAAACAACAAAACACAAATTTAGATAGATAAAAAATAGATAGTGAATATATCCATCTTTAAGAAAATAGATAATAGGATAATAAATAAAAGTAAAGGATCAGTTCTATCTCATGCAAGCGAAATGGTAGCAGTAAATGACTGAATTTGTCTCATCAACTAAAAATATCCACATATTCCCTCTGTGGTCCTCGAGAGGTGTAATATTGGCTCCGTTTACTTTTGAATATCCGGCTCATCACACTCTTTCAACCATCTTTACTGTATGCTTGTGGTAAAGAAATTTTAAAAAAATAAAAACCAAACCTCGTGGAAATAGTCCCCAGCTTGAATTTTTGTTTTCACTTCAATGTTTTCCCTACCCTCTTGTGGTCATCCTTTTCTCGACCTTGCTTATCGTTGCTTTAGCTCGAAAGTTCATATTTAACGTTACTTTTGCCTTGTATGTCAACTTATTGACCCCTGTTCTAAACATCACTTTCGTTTGGTGAGCTTTGATGTTCGAATTCGAATTACGGTCAATGTTGGGGCACTGATTCGCGACAGAAGGGGGATTTGGTAACGTAGACAGGAAATGCGAGAACGGAAGGGGACGCGTTCAATTTCTGTACGTGGGTGAAGGGGTTGCATTAGAGTTGGCCTGATGAGCCTCAAGCGTCACAATAGAGTACTCGTATTCTAGCTATTCCTAGCCTCCTTCCCAGGTCAAGCCCTCTTTAGAGCATGAGTTAGAAAAGTACTGTATTTCGGGAGGAAGTTTGAGCGGTCGCATTGACCGGACCACTTTCTATGACGCCATGTTCGAACATACTCCAGACGCCAATAGGTCTACGGTACCTCTGGAGTGTACTGTAACACGATCGACTTATATATAGCATTTTATCGATATCTATTATACTTTTGGCTCACTACAATCAATCAGTTCCGATGGCTCATAAATATCATTAGAATAAAAAGGAAAGCTGTCAGGCTTAACAATCCCGTTCTGTAACGCGCCGCCGCATCCGATTTCCAACCGAAATCCTATGGGTGCCAGCAAAACCAGGCTATACAATGACATGTGGGGAGCCAGTCAATGTACGAGTCAGTGGCCTCATCCTCTCTAACCAGTCTGACACCACATCACCGTCTCCGAAGGCATGATCATTTGGTTTGCCTAGGCCGGTGTCATTTCGGACTTGATACTAGGACCGTATGCTAGCGCCACCAACTGACAATACTCCATCTTCCTTCACTACCTTCACTGTATCGCGTAGGATTTCCTCCTGTAAAATGGTCGATGTAGCGAGATGGGAAGGTGAGTAGCGGAGTCGTCCTCCTCTTTGTCTATGCCTTGTTCTCGAAGACTATTCAGGTGCAATGGAAGCTAATAAAATTGCTGTAAAACCTTTTTGGTTAGGAAGTTTTGGTGGTGATCGCTAACAATTTATCATCACATCGCAGCCCTGATAAACTGCATAAGCGCGCTGTTAGATCGACAATCCGCAGGCGAAGGTCGGAATCACGGCTTTATGATTCCGAAAGGAAGTTATGGCCAAAGGGGTGATGACAAGCGCGACAAGTCACTTGATCAGATCGAAAATCATGGTTTTTCGTGGCATAGACTTTCGAAGGGCCCAGAATTGGGACGAAAAATCACTGAAATTCTGGTCAGGGACACATGCTCGTGAACCGTTCAAGAGTGCTCCTTGAATCAGGGCTAAAATGGGTGGGAAGGTGCTACTACAGTACCTTTGCGGTTATTTACTCTTATGCTTGGGCCTTATTAGGCCACCCTGTTTCAGTATTGTTGCTATTGGTTACCATAACCTTTGCTAAAAGCAAAATTTCACCGACTCCAGACGACATGCTCAAGAGCGAATCCTGTGCGACCACAATACCGTACCCGAAAATACTTCGGAGTGGAACCGGCCACAAGGACTGGTTAGCAAATTACGGTCCATATCGAAAGGATTGGTGAATTCTTGAAGAATAACCACGAAAAAATTGGTGACCAAAAAACTGATGCAAAAAATAGCCTTGACAAGCACTCAAAGTGCTCTTCGAACCTTTCGCATTCTGGGGCGAGTAGAACTTCTTTCAAAGTGCACGATTTTATCCTTTTTTCTTGCATTCGCAACAATCCGATTAGCCAGGCGTTCGCTTTGATGATCAACGATTAGATCCCTTTAAAAAAGCAGTTTTGTTGCAGAGCGTCAGGGAGAGGACCGAAAATGGCGAACTAAGAACCATGGACATCGGGCCTCACTCTCATACTGAACCTCTCACTCGAAATCGATGAGTTTTTTTTTATTTCCGAGCACGATCTATTTTCTTCGTCCCCATTTCTTGCCCACCATAGACGAACTTCTTTTTTCTTAGAACTTCTGCAATTTTTCGGTGATTTTTTAACATTTGAATAAGAAGTGTTCAGAGGCAAAGTTCATCTGGACATAAGAACAGAGATTTTCTAACTACTTCAATATTATTTTCAATTTTGTCGTACGACTTCCAAAAAGACCACGAAAGAGCAATGCAGCATCGAAAAAAAGGGCGCAATATGTGCTCAGAAACCGGCAGCGACGTCCGTATATTCCACCTCC
>UZAF01016570.1:51026-75373 GCA_900617895.1 Haemonchus placei
CCTTTTTTATTTTCCTTTCCCTTCCTAACATTGGGACGAAAAAAAAAAAACAAAAATCCGGAGCAAGGGTGAGGTCGAAGCCGCTGAGGTCGATATTAACGAATGGTCTAAAGTTTCAATCCCGTATCAGACTTCCCGAGGCAAAACCGAACCTCAAACTCCTGATATGGGTCGAATGGCTCCCTAGCTATTTGGGAGAATGCAACACCGCTTCACGTGTGGAGTGGTGTCCGTCAGTCAAAGCATAGGTATGTAGACAGCATTCGATTATCACTACTACCCTGACTGGAAATCAGGCTGGGCCAAGCCTCCACAATAATACTTATCAACAGTAACTGGTCTCTCGAGATCTCTTTCTCTTTTTCCATCAAAATGTTCATTGAGTCATTTTAGCGTCAAGGTAAAGGATAAGGTCATTCGGCGTTGATCAGTTTCGTTTCGGTATAAGCCCCACATTCGACCTTCATTAGAAATCATAATGGGGCATTCCCTTTCCGGGATAGGATCCCGGTATCTTACGCGTGATAAAACGCGACTGGACACTATACACTTCATTTTCGCGACTTTTTTTAAACGGATTATTAGGCAGCACGATATTCTCTCCATTTATGAGAAATGTGTTACCGAGCCCATTCGTGTCAGACGACGACCCCTCTGCTCTCGGAGAGCCGAAAACATGCACAGAAATTTTTAAAAAATGGGCTTGAACTCACCTGGCCAGTTGAGCCGCTTGGTAGGCCGCTTATCCAAGGTCAATTTGCCCGCTATTTTTAATAAACGCCGTGTATGTGTCCTTTGTATTTGACCGATGCGACGCGACGAGCTTCTTTAGCATTTTCATCCTGAAATACTGTTCAAAGAAAATCTAATGAAGAAATCCATGTTAAATCGCTTCACTTGATTTGTCTGATTTAGGCTTCATTTGTTTTTCTTGCAATTCGGAACAAACGAAAATGGTAAGCCTATCCAAAGTTTCCATTTGAAGACTATCATAACCCTTTGAGAGAAATCAAAAATCCTGATCCACTCAAAGCTAACTAAGTTGTTACAAACATACAAAGACATTCATTAGTAAATGGATCAGTTGCTGACTATTCATGCAAAGACTTCTTGTGATCACAGAGTTTTACCCAGCACCTTCCCAATCACAGCTCAGGACAACCTCAGTCCGTATAGTTCAAGTGTGCCCCGAGTATTAGGTACTTACGCTGATTCACAGCGACGTATAGGTTTTCATGGTCCGATCGAACCTCAGACAGTTCAATTCGGAGAAATGTCACTTAATTCTGCGCGTCTAAATGAGATATGACCTTTAACAATGGGTTTCCTACTAGTACAGCTGACTGCATGACTGTCTGTCTTTTCGATTTCGGTATAAGACGATTATGTAGCTGCACTTTGACAACCCTTTCAAAGAACTTGTAGGTTGAGAACTTTGAGTCAACACAGCACTCAACGTATGGCCTCCATTGTGACCCACCTCTATGAGAGCCCATTTTTTTGTGATCACATTCCTGATAGAAAAAACAAAAATAAATAGTTCTCTAAATTTTGTACTCAAGTCTCCTAACAAAAAACTATCGCCTTCTTTGGCTGGTGGCTGGCTCTACTGAGACATTCAAAATTCACCTTTTTCATGAACCTCAAAAATCAGGGAAACCAATTCAAAAAGTCTTGCAAGGATAAAATCCTTACTTTGAGTGCGCCCCGCATTTTATTTCCATTCAGAATCATCGTATGGTTTGAAGGCGTACGTGGCCTATACAATGGTTTGCAGTAGCCAGCCATTGCATAGCTGGTGCTTTTATCCTCCCACATGAGTCCCCTACCGATAATCTGTCCCGGAGAAATGCAAGGCTTGGCTGGTGAGTGCAAGTCTCGACCAAGAACTCGATCTCCGATGATGCGTATGTGGTAGTGCGCCACTTGCCATTTCACCACACACGATTACTTGCCCAAAAAATCGTAATCAACAGTGTAACATCGCAAAAAAAATTGATGAGCAACCTGAAACAAATTTTTCCTTTTTTCCATTGCCATCATCCTAAAAATCAACTTTCTTTTTTTCAAATTTTTTCTGGCCTATATAGCTTAAATATGAATGAACTCTATAAGTCTATAGTGGTTCCGTTTCGTATATCATTCTTGTCATCACATCGCTATCTCGTTTTCAATGAAGGTTTCGTGACGGCCTTGTAGCCGCCTTTATTTCTCTCAATGTCATAAGGTCAGACTGGTTAACGATGTAATAGGGCGTTCAAGTTCACAGTTCATGCTGACAATCACTGAGGAAGACTTACGCATAATTCTCAGCTTTCGTTTCCTCTTTATATCTTTATGAGAGTGAGCTACTCCACTCAGCATATCTAACTCCTCAGGTCATGAAGGAAATGAAGTAGATGGCTCAATTCGTTGCTAGCTAGATGTCGACAAAAATTCAATATGATTCCATTTTAAATTACTTAATTTACAATATTTATTATATAAATATATTACATTGCTCGAATCTCGGTTAAAATTCCCTCGGCTAATTCATATAGTACGAAGGATCCTATGGATCCTGTCGCCGATTCCGAATGGACATCAAAGGCGCGGCACATCACAAAAACGGGCTCTATCAACCCCAAATATTTAATCCATCACCTTTGTTATCTAATGCTGAATAGAGACTTAGAGATGTGACTTTAGGTCCAGTTTGGCTAAAATGAGTTCCATTTCATTTTTCATTTCATTCATTTCAATGAAGGAACTTCATCGTCATCATCGAATTCAATAAGTTCCTCAGGTATTATAGTAATCAATCGCTCTAATCGACACTACTGGAATTCACTAAGGTTACTTCGCGGTAAGGCCAATTCGTTCTGATGTTGCACTACCGTTACTATTCAACTAAGTTATCGTAGTTCTCCCGAAAAGTAACCCAAATAAAGTTCAAGAATTTCATAAATTACTTTTTTCTAGCTCTTCTTTTTTCTAGACTGAGCTCTGTCTCGAACTAGTCACCGTCGCCAACACTGTGTGATTTACGCATTAAATCAAACGCCTCCATAGCCGCGATTGCTGGTAGAATACATGGCGCATCTTTAGGAATTTGACTACTTCACCTTTACTTTCACCACTTTTATCAGTCAATTTGATTCTGCTCGATCTAATCTCGGAATACTCATGCCTACGCAACAGGCTGTCGCTTTATAAGCATTAGCGCCTCCCCAAAGCAAACCTTGAACGCCTTTTTTCAGCTCCAGCACTGGTGACAATGAAATGCTCTTCGCAAAAAATTGAAGACTTCATGAAGGTAGGACAAAAAAATTTATCTACTTCAATTTTTTCCTTTTTTAGTATTTGATGTGCAGGCTTCTCGTGGCTGTCCACGATGGTAAAATCATCTCAACACCGCAGAAATGATGGCGGAACATTTCGCTTCGTACGGGACCGGAACTTGCACCTAAGTGTTAATTGTACCGTGTTTATCCATTAGTCTGATGATTACCCGGTTCGCATCCGCATGTTCACCTTAACAAACTATTTGAACCAACCGACTACGCCTAAAACGACCACAATCTAGTTTTTTTCGGAAGGGGCTTCTCCCAAACGGCAGTTAACATAGGTGACCCCTTTGGCTGTGTGTTAGATGGGAAACAGCACACTTTGGAAACCTCAATTCCGGGAGAAGATTTTATCTGGTTTTGGGCGAGCCTCACTTGAAATCAAGGGATTTTGGCTGCTTTTTTTCGATATCTATTGCAGGAATAACTAGCGAAGTTTACTGTAGTTACACATTAGGTAATGGTTAAGTCAACGCAAACGATTACATTTCATTAGTTGATAAGATGAAAATGTTTGGAGATTATAAACGTGCTTTGTCAAGGCTAAACCAATCTTCGACCCGAGGCACATAAAAAAGCACCATTTCGATCGCTTCTCTGAAACCCTCAAAGTTGAAGGTACATCTTGTTTGGACGGAAGTCTCAGATCATGAAGACATCAGTTCTTCGACAGCGCAAAAATGTGAAAGTCAACGAGTCCCCTTCATACTCACTTCCCCTCGGTCTACCTTCCCCCTCACCCCGCACCATATGACGGCCTGTAGAGACCTATGAACGGCTAGAACTGTAATGGTATCGAAGTAACAGGCTAGTCCCACGTTGAGCGCAAGCTGGGTTGTCTTTTGTCTTTTGTCCACCTGGCTATAATCACTTCCCGTACGTTCCTATCCTGACGGAATCCAGATAACCGCAGTTAGCACGAAGCCCGTAAAGTCAACTGAGGGACTTTGATTTGAATTGTTTACATTATAACAAAATTCACTATGGAATGTAGCTGCCGAAAAATTCTCTTGCCATTTTAGCGAGTCTTCTACAAACTCGGTCTATCGATTGGATACCATCCATGGAGGTACATACTCGGCTTGTTGCTGTTCACAGCCGTTTGTTCTATAGGATTTATTAGATTCCATCAGGTTTGATAAATATTATTCTATTTATTTTCAATATTTAAATAGCATTCATTTGAGTGACAAAAGGGAAATATGGGCAGAAAGGTGATTGTCATATTAGGGACACTGAAGCAAACGAAATGTTGACGAATTCCTTTCGATACAACTTTTACTTACTGATACCATAGAATCAAATAATACCAGGTAGCAAAAAGTTACTCGCACGTGTTAACGACTGTGTGTAGTTAGCAACATACCAGTAGGCTTCTCGTCTTCTCCACCGCTTGTACTGGATGTACTTATATCCTTATACCCTTATATCCCCTAAGTCCATCGAGCTACCGGCTTGTGCTGGAGGAGGAAAAGCTGCTGTCCCCCCCCCCNCCCCCCCACATTATTCTATTCTATGATAACACTAGTAAAAACAATGAAACAGTTTACCAATGCGCCCTTAGCACCACCGACAATTAAAAAATGGATATATAAGGTATGTAAAAAATGGTTATATAAGGTATCATCATTAATTATCATCAAATATTACTACTGGAATAAATTTTGTTATGCCTGCTTAACTCAGGTGAAACAAAAAATACAAATGAATTTTATTAGTTACTACTATGCTTGAAGTAAGTAAATACATATTCGGATTTGTTTAGATAAATAACGCAAGGATTACATATACCGATTCCGAGTCTGCTAGTCATGTTGAGGCTCGAGTACTGCAGTCCTTTCTACAGCAAAATGGAACTTTGAACATGGTCGAGGTATGGCAATTTATTGTTTATTTATTTATTTATTTATTTACTATTTCGAAACTAAGTAATGGAACCCTTCCCGTCATCATATTTTTCTTAATATATCAAATATAATAAAGGACTCTACGGACAAATTCGGAGAGGAGCTGACCACATGCCGCATATTACACATGTATTACAAAATAATGAGCATTTCACATTTTCAAAATGGATTAATTCTAGGGTACGGTAACACCACGAGTGTTCCTAACATAACGGAATGCATGACTAATATGAAGTTAAATAATAATAATAAAAACGTAAAAAATGATACATCTGTTCTCTAGGCCGGAAAAAAGTATAATAGAAAAATAACAAATTTTAAAAAAATCTTAACAAAAAAAGCAAAGAAAAGTAACGTGGAAGAGGCATGTGGATAACATTAAGATTTACTTGAATTTCGAAATTATCAAAATTCCATTTAATTTGCTAAATTAGATAATTTTAGCTTGGATTTGAATGCATTTTTTATCTGCTTTGAAGATAAATTCATTTCTCAAGCCTTGTTGTGAGCCTAATTTCTCCAAATTTTTTAGGTCCCATTCTCAAGAAATCTTTTCATTCAGATAATGATTGAGTCTAAAGATAATGGCAGTCTGTTACGAGAGGAGTACAGGCATCAGATATGGGATCTGATCCACGAAATTAACACCGAGATTACTGTGAAGGTTCGTATCTACTATATATGACAGAAGGAAGTAAATGGTTTTTTCAATTCGAAATTTCCAGAATTCCACAGGACATCAACTGACGTATCGCGACATGTGTGAACCGTATTGCCAGAAGAATGACGCATTCATAGCTCTTTTGGAGCTGTACAACAAGAACTTTTCCAGAGTTGAGGTTAGATCAAAATCGTAGCGAATCTTTGGCAGAAAAACCCCTCTAAACTGATTCTCTCCGTATCTCTGACGAATTTTTGTGCTGGTAGAGAGTTCTGTGAATTTTTCAGGTCACATATCCTACTATGGACATTCTTGGAAAACAAATCTTTATCGCTAGTAATATTTATGGTGTCAGTCTTGCTAACGACACCAATACCATCGAATCATTCACCACCGTTATCCTTCGCTACTACATGGTATATCCCGAAATTAAGCCCCTACTCGCTTGGGAAACAAAGGTAGGGTAATTTTCTATTCATGATGCTATAACATTTTGCTCTCTTGTTTGTTTATTTATTTGATAAGTTCTGCCTTTATTACGGCCACAGCTTTGTCATTAGATTTTGTTGCCCATTTTATTGTCTACTTATACTGTAAATAAGGTCAAGGGAGGAAGGCAGTAAAAAGAGCTGTGCATCAGCTATAAATTCTTCCTTGAATCTAGCAATAACCGTAAAGTCACCTACTCCTCCAAAAAAAATAATCAGCAGAACATTCAAGTCAATTTATGAGTTCTAAGAAAAATCGAATGCATGGCGCGCTCCAAGGGAAGTGATCTTAATGTCAAGGAGGAAAGATCAATTTCATGAAAAACCGCTATTCACTATAAATGAACTGCAAAAGCAATTTTCATGCTTCTTTTATAATATACGTGCAGGTAAAAAATATTATAGAGCAGTTGAAGTCACAAGTAATATTTTGATGCCAAATGATTCGCCCCCATCAGTTAGATGTCATCTAATTCCTGGGCGCTTGGGAATAAAATTGGAGCTTAATAGAGCTTCTCTCGCCCGAAAATGAAACTGGAAACGAGAAGAAGAAACAAAACCCTTTTCTTGAACTTTATCTTTTAAAATAGTCGTTTTCTTGAATAGTACTATATCTTTTTATATTCGACTTTTTCCCTGAGATGAAAATTTTGAGTAATTAATGATTTTCAGATAGTCAGTCTTCTGTATGACTCCGGCAAGTATGATTTACTGAACTGCAGCGCCGGTTCAGATAACCTCGTAGCAAAAGAGGTTTGTGAGGAGATTCATTCATTACGGGCTTCTTACAATTAGAAGCCATTGAATTTGACTTTGACAAAGGGGTGTACTCAGCCTAAATTTTCTTCGTTTAGGTCAAAGAGATGGGAAACAAGAGCGCCCCTTTACTTAGCATTTCTCTAGGAATGCTTATGATCTTCTTGATGTTGTGCTCATTCAGGTTTGTTAACAAATGAATTTGATTTCAACCTTTTAAAATTAAGCAAGTTTTGGAAAATTGTGTACACAAATTGAAAACGTAAGTAATTCTTTGTTTTTTCCACAGCCTCGAGTCCCTCATAAAATAGCTTTGTGTCAAACGGGAGAGCCATCTCAGCAAAGGGTATCGCATATCGTACTGCGCCATAAGCTACGAGCAGGTTTTTGTCCAAAAAAGGTTCAGAGCATAACAAGGAGATATCTGGCACAGACAATTGGGTTTTCTGGCCCTTACCATTGACTCCTCATTCCCATAGAAGATAACCAAGGCAATTTCTAAGAGAAAAGTTATGAAAGGCTCAACGTAAATCTCCCACCGCAAGTCTCAGAAGCTAACATTTGGGAGGTTCCGCTGGAGAATGCCACCGACTTCCCCAGCGGCTGCTTTCATAGTCCACGATTCGGCCCGCGAGCAATCGAGCCAGCGAACGACCGGGGGACTACTCGGCCGGCGGATCGACCAAGATCCAGTTGTAAACGAGGGGCAAGCCCCGCCCCGGCCGCTCGCTAGCTCGCGGGCAGATTGCGGACTATGAAAGAAGCCAGCGCCATGTCTCTATTCACTCGTCACCAGATACCAGTGCTCAGATACATTTACTCTCAGATCATCCTTTTACTTTAAGATTTCCCTCAGAAAAATTCACC
Organism: Haemonchus placei; assembly: GCA_900617895.1. Taxonomy (NCBI): domain Eukaryota; kingdom Metazoa; phylum Nematoda; class Chromadorea; order Rhabditida; family Trichostrongylidae; genus Haemonchus; species Haemonchus placei. The sequence goes on from UZAF01016570.1 coordinate 59,032, forward strand.
ACTGCTAAGAAGTAAGTGTTAAATTCAGGTACAAAAGACGAGAATCAAAACCGCTCGAAGCGATACTCGGTGGAGTTACACCGTTGTTGGCAGGAATCACTACTGTCGGCTTAGTTTCTGCCACTGGACTTGCATTTCAATCTATCGTCGTCAGCACGTTGTTCCTAGTCCTAGCAATAGGTAAGAGGTTTAGGGATGTCTTGGAAAAAATTTGATTCCTACCATTACCTGCCTTACCACTGTACCCACTGCCCTACCGATAATCCAACAACTGCAATACCAGGGTGATTTCGCCCAAGAAAACTTGCTTGTTCTAGGTATCGATGACGTCTTCATCATGTTGGCTGCATGGCATCGAACCGAAAAAAGTATGGACGTACCTAAGCGGACTGCTGAGATGGTTCAGGTTCGTATTGCTTTTCCTTGAGAGGCATCCTGATACCCACGTATCCCCTTTCCGCTCTTACCAACACAAATACGTACTCAGTGTTACAGTATTGTAGGTTTCCGGATCATCAATGACTGTCACTTCGATCACAAACGTGATCTCGTTCGGAAATGGTGTTCTGTCCAGCACGCCCGCTCTTCAGGTTCGCTTCCGCTTCCAGTCAGCCACAATGAAAACCTTTTTCTGACTTATCCATATTCCCCAGGGCTTCCTTCTTTCAGACCTTCGCCATCTACTCAGTTGCTGCCAGTGTCATCTGCTATTTTTATCAGCTGATACTTTTCCCAGCGATTCTCACACTCACTGCTCACAAGGAGTACAAAACCATCGATAGCGACTCAAAGTAAGTACAATTGAAAAAGCTGCGGTCGAATTAGTTTCTGGGGTGGTGAGGCTACGTGAGACTTCTCTATGGCCCAGTGCTCTCTGGGTGGCTTACTCCCTGGAAGCCTTTCTTACTTACGAATAAATGTTTCCGAAAAACATAAAACTTTTCAACAATTTTCTCGTCGTTCTCCTCTACCTCTTCGACCGTCAATCCAATACGTTGCTCGCTGACAGAGTGATAGGAGCCATTAAGCTGGGTATTAGAAGTCAACCTTTCCTAACAAAATAACATCCTTTTACCTTAAATTCTTTGGATACTCTTCGTGGTGAGACTAACTATATAAGTAAATAAATAATTAAAGAGTTCCAGGGGGGGGGGGGGGGGGNTAAAGACCAGGGAATGGATGAGTGGAAAAGTGGGTGATCCTCTATTCCTAACAACCTCGAAATCGTGTTGCGCCTGCTCTCCACTACTCAACTTAAAAAATCTTCCATTTCTTCGGATCGTCCCACCGAAACATATGGAACGAGAAGCAATAATTTCAGTGTTTTCCATTAAAATTTATCATTGTGCATAAAATATAGAATATTGAAGGTAATATAAAAAATAGGAGACATTATCAGCTGTACCGTAACCAGCCAAATGTTTTCAGGAGTGGTTGCTTGCCTGAGGAATTACCGTGTATCAAAGATGCTGGAAAATTCCATGATCGTGCTTGGAAAGGTCTCGCCCGTCTGGTCGTTAAACCATGGATGCAAGCTCTCACCATAATGGTACATAGCATGAAACTTATACTGTTTATTAATCTACTTATTTACGTATTCGTTATTGCGCTGTTATTTGCTTATTTGTAAAAGCATTGGCTTGATTATCGGCTGATCACCACAAGTTGTATACGCCACATACTCATTTAAAGGCACCGTTCACGATAAATTTAGGGTACCCTTTTTGACGGGAATTGATAGAACTACTCTAGAATAAAGCCATAACAACGAAAAAAGCGCAAAAACGATGAGCAACAAGAAATACTAAGGGTCAAAAAAGAGCTGGAAAGGGGGTTGGACGAGTTTCACATTGAAAGAGCGGCGGTTAGGGAGTGTTCGGGCGAGTGCACGAAGGCGACGCAATGTCTGCAATTGCAGACAACACACCCAAACACCTGATCGGATTTCTCCCTGCTATTATTCTGCTGAACTGCTACTATTCTTCTCATCGACCGAGGGGCGGGAACGCGAACTACGGCAACAACGGGGCTGCCACTATGCCCTGGACGTCGAGATTGGGGGAGTGAGAGGGTCCCTTCTACAACCCATGGGAGCCGCTGAGTATTAATAAGGTAAGAACTCAATAACCTTTTTTATCGTGAACGGTGCCTTTAAAACCGCACTACAATTCCGACTGTAAGTTGAATGCGGTGCGCACCCCAAGAAAGTGGTTTACTGAAACTGAAGACATTCCCTTTTTTCTGTCCATTAGCTCTAATCAGTTCCTCTAGATGTTTACTTACAGGTTCTCATCGTCTACTGGGCATTCACGTATTACGGTATTTCAATCGTCCAGACGGATCTTTCTGTGCAAAAACTTGCACCACCAGATGCGCGCATTGTTCAGTTCAAAACGCGCTATGACGACATCATAAGGGTACGTCTTAACGCCGCCCACTTTACTATATATGATATGTTTATTTTAAAATGCTCCTTCCTTCCAAAATTCAATTGTTTAGGGCATGCAAACCGTTGCGATCGTTGTAACAACACCTGGCGATTTACGAGATCCTAAAAGGTTCGCTGATGTGGCCACTATGATTCGGGACTACGAAGCCGCGAGCTACAGGTATAGCTTTTTTCGAGGATTACGGTACTTGATGGGTACGAACTCCTGGCACTCAAAACAAAAAAGAAACGGATTTTTTTCGATGGGTGGGTGTAGACGAGATAAAAAAGATAAATCTGAGAGCCTTTCCTGCTTATTGTAGTTTCCACATTAGAACTGCAGTAATGCTTGCCCTTCCCATGGGTAAATTCCATTCTGGGAACATACATGGGAAATGACATTTCAAAACATATAGAGTAAATTATGTTACGGAGTGTGATCCTTAATTCCAGCTACGGTAAGGAATCCACCTTCTGCTTCCTCGGACCTTACATGGACTTCCTAACGTTCCGCGAAGTTGAGGAGGAAGATCAGGTCAGCGAAGGACTTTCATTATCATTTCAATTTGACTTTAAAGTCGGATAAATTAATCTTTCATGGTTTATAATCTATGTGGGTTGGATGACCAAAAAAAATCGCTTCCTTCATTTGAGAAAAATGTCTAAAACTTCTATGAAACATCTATTCTCACCCAAGTTATTACAGCAATTGTTTAAGGAAGTAGTCTTCACTTACACCCATATACCGGACTTCCTCGAATCGGATACCTTCTGGAAAGGGACTATGCGAACCAACGAGACGGCATGCAAACTGAATGAACCGTCATGTCTACCGTCCTTCCTCTTTACTACAGGATTCACGACGCTGTCAAGGTAAGAAGTGGGACCACTTCCGTCGTTTCCCTTTCTTTTCTCCTATCTAGCAAAAGCCCAAGGGCTGTCTCTATTCTGCTAATTAAATCTCAAATTACGGTTAATCAACCAACACCACTACGGGGCGTTTCCCCCAAACAAAATTGTCTAAGACTATGAAGACGTGCTAGGACCCTTCTAACACTTGTACTCCTTTCAAGAGCCAAGTACACTTGTCTCACACAACTTATTTGATTCGGGCGGACTGGTCGAGTGCATGGCGCATCCCAAATAAAATGAGCTCAGTTGATAATGGATCACTTCACTTTTTTCCAGCTATAAAGAAATGTTCCCACTCATCCAAGAATGGCGTGCAATCAGCAGTAAACATCCCGATCTGGGAGTATATGCGTATTCCGAGAGGAGCACCTATGCTGATCAGGTGACTTTACTAAACATCAAATAAAATACTGAATTACTCCAACTCCAGAGCAGCAGAAACAATTGAATGGGAAAAATCACAATAATCTAACCGTTCTTTCAGACCGATGCCCTCGGTGACGTCATTTGGCAGACACTTTATTCAGAAGTGATCTGTATGGGTATTTCTTTCATCGTTTTCATCCCGGACATCGTCTCAATCGCTGCTGCTATGTTCAGCCTGTTGAGCGTCAATCTCGGGGTAAGTAGACGTTCAGATTCGGGACGACTCTGGGTCGTACGGCCCAGAACTGTAGATGGTAGCCCTACGAAGGTAATAAGTCAGACTGTCTTCGCGACTGTAAACAGCGTATCAATTCAGTAAAGTGATGACAAACAGACAGAGAAATGTAAAACTGATCCCGTAGAAGGTCGCACTAGCGCAGAATGTAACCCACATCGTAAACAGGTACTGGTCTGGGTGGTGTTGAAAGACTTCTGATTCGTCTACAGAGAGAGAAGGTTCTTGGCTAGTTGTCTCACCGCATGACCGCCGGCCGCGACTCCCAGATCACCATACTAATACGTCAATATCCGTAATTTTACGTGAATTTCCATTTCTACTAAATCTTATTGGTAGATGCTTCCAGGTCTTCGGATTCCTCGTTCTGTGGGGTGTCGGTATTGATCCCATATCCATGGCGTCTCTACTGATGTCAATCGGATTCAGTGTCGACATATCGGCTCATATCAGCTACCATTACTACCTAGTAAAAGCGCCGGTACGTCTTATTGAAGCATTGTTACTACCAATTACTACCGTAATTGTTACTGTGGCCATTCAACTTACCGTAACTTCTCGAAACCAATCAATAATTACAGACACCTGTCGAAAAACTGGAAGATGCATTTTTGAACATTGGATGGCCAACAATGCAAGGTGGACTAAGTACACTCTTCGCAATGCTTCCAGTCTTAATTAAACCGAGTTACCTAGGAATGGTGTTTCTTAAGGTACGTCCCAGAAGTAACCTTCTATTTGAAATTTTCATTTTCAATACAGAAAATGTGTACCTGCATAATAAGGTGTGTATACTTGGCTAAAAATCATGCCAAAAAAAATCAGAAAAAATCGGTGATAGTCTGCACTACACCGCATTGGACCCCGAAATCTGGTCGGTCATCCGATGAGGATAGCGTCGACACTAATTTCTAGCCAGTGCTTTCTTGAAGATTTTTACGAAGAGATGATTTCGTAATATTTGAAAAAAAAAACTGAACAAATATTTACAGACTGTAGCCTTGGTGTCAATATTTGGCCTTATTCATGGACTAATCGTTCTCCCAGTGTTCCTGTCAATGTTCACCTCTCTACGACGGAAGTTTGGCTTCAGGTAAAAATTTTTGCACATAATTTACGAAACAGGATAAGACCCACGATAAGACCCTGTTTAAACGGGTGGCCGTTTTTAAGCTGAAATGTTAGCTGAGTAATAAAGGTTCTGGCGCAGTACTGAGCAATAGAGATACTGTATGAAAAAGCTATACATAGAACGACCCGTAGAATATGAATAGTATTTGTTTCAAATCAACCCATTTTAGATCCTGGTTTCATAGGAAAGTCTAAAGTGAATTCTATTTCAGCACGGTGGCACCAGCCGAGTGTGATAACTCAGACAGTGGCAGCAGTACGTGTTCCATTCCACCGCATCGGATTTCCATCAAAAGTTTTACTGTCTACAAAGGGGACCAGTAGGCGATACCCACCGAATCTGCGATTCGTCCTCTCGGATAGCCCACATAGGTTACGCTATCCCTAACGACTACTGGGAAGCGCTGTTGAGTGTCAGAGTTTTTCTAGATATCCAACAAATGCCCCTAATGTGTCATCGCTCCCATACAAAACTTTCGTTGGTGTGTGTTTTATTTTGTATACGGGTACCGATTTATGTAAATATTCTGTAAATGACTTGTTATTTGTTTAAATAAATTTTTTAAAAAATGTAAGCACCTAAGACAGAACCTGGCCCCAAGCAAAAGAGACCATCCAAACCGCGATGAGCTACATTTATATGGAATAACCTGAGCATGACCATGAACCCAGCTGTCTCACCAAATCCTTAGAAACAAAAAATTATGTACGGGCTCAATCGCCTCGCAAATTTGGGCTAATTGCGTAATTCATCCCAGCGCCATAGAGAAATCCCAAGACCAAGCCATGCTCTCCAAAGTGGAAAAAACTAACCTATGGTATGAAAAGGGAAACATGTGAAAATCTATTTTTTACAAAAATAATTTTTATTTTGTAAAACGCAATAAATACAGATATACACTCTTATGAATGGTATGATATTCCGGCTGAATGCTCATAACCCCCTGACACAACTTCCTCATATGGATCCCCTTCGAATGTCACTTCTGACAGATCCTCCTCATACTGCTCTTCAACATTTTGCGTTTGCACCTCTCTGTACGGCGCTTCTGAGCTTTCCACCTCCACCTCAAGGCATACCGTATCGTCGTGCTCAATCGCTGAAACATTCAACCTTTTTCAAATGATAAATAGAGGCGGAGGTGGTAATGGTCAAAAGACGCCGCTATCACATATAAGATGGGATCCAGTTGCAGATAAAACTTCCATATCAATCAAATGTCCCAATCATTATGGATCGGTCGAATGGTCATTCCCATTTAGGAAGAAATATATCAGAGTACACATTGGAGGGCTCGCACGTATAGGGCAAATATGAATTCAAACACCAGCGAAGCTTCAAATGACAGTTAGATAGGTACCGTATCCAGAATGGGATTTGAATGAAAAGACAGCTATATTTCTATATGACAATGATTGCATGGTTCATGGGGATACGCTAATAGTACAAAGTAACAAAAAAAACATAAGACACACCTTCTAATCGCTCCTCCTCTCCTTCCTCCTCCCCATCGAACTCGGGTTCAACTGCTTGCATAAACGCAGTCGTTTGTGGTACGCCTCTTACAAGTTGCCCTTGCAAAGTTCGGACTTGTGCCATTAAGAGCTTCTTTTTGTTCAGATCTACAGTCTGTTTTATTTGAGCGTGGAGAGCCTTAATAAACTCATAATCGCAAAGTTAAGATTGAGAGCCTCAATGATACATGGAAGACTTACGTTTATCCTCCTATTCAAGTTAGTCATAGTTTCATCAAAACCAGCATTGCCTGTTGGTTGTGGCTCCATCAGCAATGGCACTATCTTAGTTGGAAGCGACGATTCTATAAAAGATAACTATCGAAACAATCCACGCTCCTACATAAACTTACGANTTCTCACTATTTCTACCGTTGGTGAAAAACAGTTCTCTTGGGATCAAACGGTAGGAAAACATCAGATAAAGCTGGACTGAATATGGGCTCTAATAATCTTATGAAAACTCTACTTACCCATCAGACAACTCTTTAACATTCATGAAGGCTGTGNAATGGCACTATCTTAGTTGGAAGCGACGATTCTATAAAAGATAACTATCGAAACAATTCACGCTCCTACATAAACTTACGATAAATGAATACTCAGTAGTAAAGCTAAAACATGGACAGGCATAAAATGCAAAGTACAGCACATTATTGAGAAAAATCCTTTTACCGTCTCGGACTGGGTGGACCACTTTCAGCATATTCTCTGAACCATGTACGTCATCCACAAAGTAGGTTAGAGAGTCTACGTCGTCTTCGACTATCTGCAAAAAACTAAAATTCCCCTAACATTTCTACGTATACAGCCGACCCTATGATAACTGATGATTACTAACCACATCTATTTCTTCGTATTCATCTCCCCTGTATTCTATGTATGGACATGGTCCTATGATCTGTAATAATGAAACTGGGAGAAATGAGAGGAAAGAAATGTAGGAAGTACTAACCGGTGGTGACACATCGCGTATACCAGCAATAACAGAATTCGACGTAGCCTCACTTCTTGGCACGTGGCTACTGAAAAATAAGGGAAAATGCTATACACGTAAAAAGGAAAATAAGGACACGAAACAAAAGCAAGAGAAACAGATAGAATGTACTCACTATTGTGTATCTTGCACGGAAGTCGACGCTTTTGAATCATGAAAGCTAGTTAAACGGGAAAACCGTCCTCGGCTACAAAACAAGAACCTCAAGAGTTTCGACAAATTATCAAAAAAAGGCCTTTATATTCATAATAACAATGTTTACAGCGAATAGGAGGCTGAGGGCTGCCCAACTAAAACTCCTTCCAAAAGGTTGTCCGAAAGCATTCTGTTCCACGTCTCAATGGAGCTTTTCTCTGATGGAGTATTGTGAAAATTGTATGTAGTGCCTAGTTTACACTTTACCCTAAGTGCTGAGCTAAAGGAAGGAAGTAAATGTGAGAGAAAAGGAATCAAAGAACTCACTCTGACAAGGAACGAACCGATTGGAATCTGACACTCTGCTGAGGTTGCTTGTCCTGAAATAGATCATCATCGAGTCGAGGAACATAAAAAACCATTTTGCCAAAGCAGTCGAGGAGTGAATAATGAGACTAGAACGTCAACTCAATTAGAACAAACTTTTGAAATAGAAGCGTACCTGCTGAATCGTCTTCCCAGAAGTCTCTTCAGAGTGCAACGTCGATAGAGGAGAAGCTACCTAGAACATTGGTTTTCGCAACATGACCCCAACAAAAAAGTTGGTCTAGTTGAAAAAGTTTCCTTCCTAGCGCGTCTAGATACTATTACTCATGAAAGCTCGACCCGGAGAAATTCCCCTTAAATACATATGATTACAAAAACTTACCGTTTCTCTCTCTTTGGGTAAGATTAAACCTTGTTTCCGGAGTTTATCGGCGATGTTTCGAACTTCATAGCGCTTCAGATAATAACCTCTATCAGATGACGTATATTTCTCTGAAATGCTCCTGCGTTGTTCTATAAAGTGCTCTGACAGAAAGGATTTTCAAAACACAGATAGATAAGGTAAATAAAATAGATAAAGACAAAACAAAATAAGCACTCACTTCGTACCATATCGTGAACCGTTTGAGAGTCTATGCCCTTTAGCAGCAATTCGGATATTTCTTCCTTTACGGTGTTCGGAAGAGGTAGTCTACTTACATCAAAATTGTGACCGAAATGTCCAAGGCAGCAGTGCACTACAACACTTCTGAAAATTCACGTAATAATCATTGAAATTCTCACTATTTCTACCGTTGGTGAAAAACAGTTCTCTCAGGATCAAACAGTAGGGAAACATCAGGTAAAACCGGACTGAATATGGCTTTAATAATCATATAAAAACTCTACTCACCCATCAGACAACTCTTTAACATTCATGAAGGCTGTGCAGTAACGGCCCAGCTTCTTAGTCGTTCGCATGCGACTTACTTGTACAGCGGAGTGACGTGATCGATTTGCGTAACCACTCAAATGGCACAAATAGTACCTAGAAAAGCGCATCCTGATGAACGCAAATAAGTGCCTGCCGTTCAATACAAGTGAAAGAACACGAGTTAATCTTATACAGATTTAGGCAGGAAGCGAGGCATATATCACACTCTTTTAGTACAGTAACCTATGAAGAAATTTAGAAAGGGGCTCTACATGCGCAAGGCAACCAACGACTGATAGCGGGTCTCAAGAGTCTCCAAAACGGGATTATTTGACGAAGTTTGAGTTCACTACGGGAAGTTCTAACGAAAGCTGAACTTCGAGAAAAAGCGACCTTGCATCGTTTCGGAGCAACACACAATGAATGAAGCAACAAGAATATCAAAATTTTCTCCATAAAGATCTTAAAGGAATAAATGAAGGCAAATTTAGGTTTGTTTATTTCGCATCAAAAGAGCAATACACAAAAAGTGGTAGAACTTACAACTGAACCACTCCGCTGAGACGTGTGCGACTTGATGACAAAACATATTTAGACATCGTTTCCGCCTCAACTTGATCTTTCCACTCCTGAAACGGGTATAGGCTCATACTTATATAATACTTTTCAAATACAAGAAGAAAATAACTTTACCTTGAATCTCTCCTGGCTCGGAAACTTGAATTCCTCAATGACCAAATCACCACGACCATGCTCTTGAGCAACGTGCTCGCACAAGGTTGACATGCGATCGCAGACTACGTCACAATGAGGATCACCGCATTCTATGGTTGTACCTCTAAAAATTAGTTCCCTAAGATGATGAATGAGGTAGCCATTTGCTGACATTCAAGGTAAATGAATAAGTAGCACAGAAATATAATCACAGGAAGAAACAAATGATAAAAACAGGCAGGAAAGCCAAAGAGATTGGTTGCTTTGCAGACAAAAAATCTTAGGATATCGAACACTCAAAACAGTAAACGTGAACAAAGTTTCAAAGAACATACTTAGGATAATTAGGGTCCGTGTGTTCCTCTCTCACATGGCGATTCATGCTCACTTGTGAAGGAAACCATTTATTACAATATTTACATTGAGCCTGAATAAAATAACGATGAATAATAAAAGCCCATCATTTGCAAATATCTCTGTTTTTACGCATGAGAGAATTAAGATCATCTTCTCATAAAAGCTTCGAAATCTTCAGTGTCGCTAGACTAGTCTGACCAAAAATCAGCGTAAAAAATTGTATAATTTTTGAGAACTATTAATTGTTAGATAATCACAAATTGAATATCTTTATGACCCACGCTTACCGGAGCCGTCCTCGAACTAGGTGCTTGATTTGGTGAGACCCGTTCTCGAGCTGCTGGTAACACCTTCTTCTCGTGGCCGAGATGAGCAAAGCAACCAACCACAGAGACATAGCTTAAACGAAGATCCTGTACAATAGAAAGAAACGAAATAAGGTCATCATGGAAACCTTGAATTTCAATCAAGTAAAGTCTCACTTATTCTCTTTACAGACGGATACTACAAAGTAAGACGGACATCCGACCATGGCCTTTACACATCTCCCATCGTTGAAATAAGACGGTCCTCCAGTTCCAGCCTTCTCATTCAAATCGTTGCTGGGTCGAGTCTCTCCGAACTGCTGTCGCCAATCATTACAGTAAGCACAATAATAATGTATCCGAATGATTTCTGAAACATGCGGCTCACTGAGCCATTCTGCAGCCTCGAATCTACAAAAAGTTGAGTTACCGTCGTTTTCCTCGCGATCACCGTGCATCACCATAGTCGTGTCGAAAGCTTTTTGGTGTGAAGCTTTCCACAGCTGAATGATAGAAAGAGTGATAGTTTTTGCCTTCACAAATATCACTTTGAAACATACTTCATATTTCTCGGGGGAGACGAACGTTAACTTTCGTTGCCTGAATTGATGCTGGCAGTGAAAATTGACCAAATGGGAGATCAAGTCGTCTACATGGCTGAAGGTGGCCTGACAATGTTGATGAGCACACGCAAGTGTATCTGGGGGAAATTTCTGAAAGAGACAAGCAAAATATCCATATTTTTGCAGTACACCATTAGAAAGCTACACAAATTTTTAACAGGAAAGTTCCTACTTGGTCCTCGCTGATCGCTTTATAAGATAAATCGAACCGGGATCTTTAGAATTTTTCAAGATGAACGAATTTGAGAATAAAAAACTCAAAGAAAGAAAAATGAGAGCCTACCTTGCTCGCTGCAGGCGCCTTCTGGACCCCATGTGAGGTTGACGGCTCGGTATTAGTGGCTAACGAAGCAGGCTTCAGTTCTTCTGTAGCACCATTTATTAGGAAAGAAAGTCGCTCAAGAAGCATCTAATAACTAACAGAACGTACTAGTTATTGAAGATGATTCCTCTATCTTCATTAGTCGTGATGAAGGCTCTTCGTTACCCTCTGGAGATCGAGACTTAGATAAACTATGATCCTCTTGAATCGCACGAAGCGTCTAAAGAGCATTTCATTAACGAAATGAGCCTTCTTCTATGAATTATACAGACCTTTGTGGACATCGACATTTCCTCAAGTGGTAACTTGGTGACAACAAGCGTTCCAATACCTTCATCCTTAATACGGAATTGGGAAAAATTAGCAGACTATTTAGTGAAAAAAGATCGTCCGAAAGCACTCACTGCAAGTACTGGAGCACGTTTTGATGGTACCGGAGCGCTATTTTCCCAAAATTCCGTCTCCTTCTGATCTTTCGGATTCCTTACTGCAGCGGAAGAAAGAGAGGAGATACTCTCGGATCTTCCTGAAATGAATGTATTTCAATCCCGCAATGAGTAATATAATAAATCCGGGAAAAAAAGGGGCTCTGACGTTATAAATACAAAACAAACAAAAAATTTATACGCCTTTGATGACGATTTTATCTGTTTTGGGACATTATACCTCGAGATGAAAAATGAATAGTAATCATAACAGCGAGCATTACTGACCTCGGCCCACCAACGTAATCCTAGGCGCAGTTCGGACCGTTAGCGGGGGTTTGAGACCTGCTCTAGTCGAACGAGACGGTAATCTTCGTAGGTGTGTTTGTTCTGAATTGATTACTTCAATGCCATGAGAATTCTTCTAAGCTCCGATCTCTTCTGAATTTCTATTTACATATCAACCGAAGAACTCTCAGGAGAAGGATGCAAAGAAGACTCTGCATCCATGCATTCATTCATATTACAGAAAAGTACGTAACAATTGTTGCTCCCAGAAAAACGAAAATTACAAACAAGAACTCATTCTATCTACGAAAAAAGAGAAGTAGTGTAACAATAAGTTACCTTGAGAGTTCGAAAGTACTGAAGATTTTGGACCAACGAAATGAGAGGATAGAATCTGAAATCTAGAGCGTTTTTAGCGATAGACCAAAAAAAATTTCGCTTGACCAGCGAGGTCTTCGATTTACTACTGAAAAAATAACCCCCTAGTGAATGAGACAAGGGTCGATTCCAAACAGAGTCATAACAATGAAATTAGTTATATGATCACTAGCTATTCTCTTTACAGACTGTATTCGTCGAGGCATTTATTTTGAGGCAATCTTACAACCTCCCTATAATCCTCCGTTTCATTCTCGATTACTCCATGTCTAGTTAATATAACGCCACCCGAAAAGGAAAGGAAGTTGTGCACTTTACACCAATAAATACGAAAGTTGAATGTTTTTCTTTTAAGCAATCGAGCAATTCCCAAGAACGATTTACTGCTTCATAAATCATTACCTGTGACGACTGGATGGTTTCAACATCGATGATTTCATCAACATCGCTATCCACATTTCCCTCTGCGGTTTGATCGGGAGTGTACGGCCGTTTGCTGATTTTTCTGCGGCCCATCCCACCCCCTGAATCGAGGTGGAAACTACTTAAATAGATGGGTTTACTCTATTAATACAAAAGAATCGTATAAGCATTTGGTCAGAGCAAAAACGGGATAGCATAGTTGATGTTCAACTACTCAAAAATGTTTGATGTTTAAGAACACGAAGACGCTTTAAAATCGTGTTACGAAAAAACCTAAAGGACTCAAATACTGGAAACCATTCCCAGTTCAGCATCAGTTCGATACGTAGGGTCACCTAGCATTGGAACAGAAGTTATATTGGCCTATCGAAACCCAGAAAACAGTCCAGTGGCAAAAAAAATCGTTGGTATACATCATTCCTTTCACATTGTTGGTATAAATATCTACCCAAAAATGAATGAATACAGGAAATTTTTCTTTCCCTTCCATGAGTAATACCCCCAATAATCCCAATTCAGCTTCTAACTGAGAGTGCTCAGTACAATGGTTCCTATTTAGGAATGGAAAATGATAAGAAAAATGGCACCAAACAGTAAAAGAAGACCAAATATAGAACATTACAGATGTTCAACCGTTATTACTCAGGATAAATCCGCATTCCAACAAGATGAAAATACTAAGAATAAACATTTTATTAACACCAAGCAACAAGACCAATCATCCTCACTACAAATAACTTAAGATATCATACAAATAAACAAGAGTACAATGCGTTGTAAGAAAATTGGGAATAAATATTATATGTTATCACAGGCATCGTAGTAGTGAAATATTCAAAAAAACTTATGCGGCTACGAGTTCATCAAAAAGTTCTTCTTTTGCTTTCATATCAACAAGCCATGGATGTGTTGGGTCAATGTCATTAAGCTGTGCGATAGCTCTTTTCATGACCTAAACCAACTTCAGTGAAGAAACGAACTTCAAGGGCTCGTGTTTTATCCCAGGCTATTCCATTTGACCAGATAGAAGAGCAGCAAAACTGAATGGTATGTAAGTCGTTTTTAACCAAAAACCTCGTACCTCGTAATCTCTTCCAAGAAACTGATTGACGGCTACAAGATTCACCAAAGCATCGCAGCTGTTGGCGTCGCGCAGCTGGGCATCCTTGAATGGAAACAATATTCTTTGCGCAATGTGGATTCAGGAAAATGGGAAAACGTTTATGAAGAAAACAATAAGAAATGGTTTTCAGAAGGTGTGTTAAATAACAGTCATTCCTGCATAGGTAGAAGTGAGCCCAAAAAATTGTTTGGGTGTTTCAAGGGTTAAACACGGCTAAAAAGAAAGATCTGAAGGAAAGAATAACATCGTGTTGATGGAAATAAGATTGCCTTAGGACTAATGCAGCAGTAGCTGAGATTGTAAGAGTGAGCCATTAGCGAAACAGAATGGATTCTACGCTGCCGTGCTTCTCATAATAAAGATGAAGGCTAGGTTTTTATTTAATATCGGGAAATGTATCTGAAAATGTGCAATAAGAGGCAGACAACCATCCTCAGCAAAGATGATGCGCTATGAGACTGTAGAGGAAGACGTTTACAGTAGAAAGGTCTGCTGGACAGCAATATCGCAAAACTTTGAACTCCACAAAGAACTTTGCTGAACCGTTCTCGCCCAAAATATCGCACATAGCATCCCCTGACAAAATGGACTTCTACAAAAAAATGTTCAGTGAAACTCGGTGAGCCCTAGTGTATCTCGAGAAATCATAGAGTAAATTCAAGCAACTCACGTGCAACAAGGCTTCTGCATCTTTATATTTTCCTTGTAGAATGAGAACGGCTGACTGAGAGACAAGAAGTCGAGGACTTTGACCGTACTTGTCCATCATTTCTTGATAAATGTAATACGCATCCTTGAGCTTATCCTTACCCTGAAGTGGAAGCTATGAAATCCTGACATTCGGATTCGAGCAGAAGTTTACAAAAGCTGGAAATACCACAGAAGCACTACTCTTAACATTGCTTTCGTAGATTTCCCAAATGGCCATATGCATCATGCACTATTTCTATTAATTTAAAATCGTGATGATCCAAAAAATAAAGTAAAAATTATAAAATATTTAATAGCATACCACGGCCATGTTGACCCATGCAAGAGCCAGCTGAGTTAAAGTGGCATCCTCGTCAATTTCATTCATTTTCTTCAACTCCTTTCTGAAACAAAGTTTCGTTTTTGCTCGGTACTGCGAAGCCTTTGAAGGAAATGAGAACGGGAACTAACACAGCCATATCAACCCTGTCCATTTGAAGCAAGGTGAAGACGGTAGCGGAGCGAGCCTCCAAAGAGTCGCTTTTCGCAAGTATCCGCATAGCATCTTCTGGATTCTAAATAACAAAGATATTAGAAGGTAAACTAAAATGGCCTGGACAAGCTAAGAAAGTAAGACGGAAATTTTGAAGTACAATCAAAATCCACTCACGTTTTCATTATTGAGAATGGTAGCGGCCACAATACATGAAGCATCATCGGTTGCTGCTGTCCCATCAGAAACTTCGCTTTGTATCTGATTCGCGATGCGCTTTCTAAAAAATAGACATATTTAGCAGCTTAACATGGCTGTGTAAAGTATTAGATTTATGAACCCAAGAAGAAGAAAAATCGAGACCAATTAACGGCATAGATGTAAAGTAAATGGAAAAAAGAACTAGAGAAGCAACTAAAAAGAAGAAACCTGTCGATTGGGTGCTGATATTCAGCCAGACGACGAACAGCCTTCAAAGACGGATTATTCGTTCGTTCGGAAATTTCACCAAGAACAACGGAAGCCTTTCCTAGGGCAATATATGACCGGTACATATAGACGTCCTTAGCTGTCTTCTCCTCCTCGACTTTGGTGACAAACTTCTGAAAAAAGGTTTTTCTCCTCAAACTAACGATTCAAACTATGTGACAAAGCACCACAACTGTGAAGACACAAAGTAGGACACTTTCAATTTTTAGAGCAGCCTGGGAGGAATAATGTGGAACATGAAGAAACTAATAAAGCTGACTAATACAGCCATCCTCAAACAGAGCCAGAATCGTACCTGTGCTTCAAGTATACACTGCTGGTAATGCCCAAGGAAGAATGCGTTCTTCACATCGAATAAGCGATCGACAGACATTCCTGCAAATGAAACCCAACATTTCAGTGGACTCATTTGCAACAAAAACAGATTATTAGTTCTGATAATATTCATAAAAGGGCTAAATGATGCGTGGGAATGAGCGAAGGATCTCCATAAAAAGATATAAATATGAGGAAAGTAAATATGCCCAGGTTGACCTTCAGAGACACGTCGCGCGGAGGAGAACTCGTCCACATGGCGCACGCTAGTAATGGGGCAGGTTTCTGGAAACACTCAGATCTTACAACCTTTCAATCTTTCTATTCCCTGTTCGTACTTTCCATCCACGATTGGGAGAGGAAATATTCAACGCAAGG
>UZAF01016571.1:7611-20145 GCA_900617895.1 Haemonchus placei
GTTACTGCATCCCTAAGGGCAATGGAGGTCATCTAAGACTTCTACTCGGATCTCTTCGACAGCCACGTCTACCTGCCTACTCACCATCTTAGGCAAGACGAATATATCGCTCCTTCGATTCTTCCTTCCGAAATACGACATGCCATCACGTCGATGAAGAACTGTACAGCGCCCGGTCCCGATAGGATCAAACCAGAACATCTGAAGAGTATACCACCCGTCATCATCAAAACTCTGGCTTCACACGGTACCTGCAAAGGGCCCACGTCGTGAAAAACTAGCAAGACCGTGTTGCTGTACAAAAAGGGAGATCCAGACTATATTAGCAATCTGCCTGCTGTCTGCAATCTACAAGCTTTTCACTCGTGTCATCCTAAACAGGATTGGCAGAATACTAGATGAAGGACAGCCATGCGAGCAAGCAGGGTTTCGGAGAGGGTTCAGTACAATCGATCATATCCGCACTCTCACAAGGCTCATTGAAGTATCACGAGAGTACAAAATGCCGTTATGTTTTACTTTATCGATTTGAAGAAAGCCTTTGACACCGCTGAGACAGAAGCGATAATTGAAGCTCTGAGCAATCAGGGTTTCCTACTCAATATATAAGGATGCTTCGTGATCTTCACGACCATGATTTCACCATTCTACAAGGAAGTCATTGTCAAATTGAAGACAGGTGCCGGCAAGGCAATACTATTTCGCCCAACTTTTCAGTGCCACTCTCGAGAATATCATGCATCCTTTGGAATGGGCAGACTTGAGAATGAAGGTCGTTGGTCGCCACCTACATCACCTCCGCTTTGCAGACGACATCGTGCTTATAACACCGAACACCGAGAAGGCGGAACGAATGCTGGCCGAGTTTGATAGTGCTTGTGGAAAGATCGGCTTGAGACTGAACTTAACGAAGACGACGTTCATGAAAAACGGAATGGTACCTGATGCTCCTTTCACGTTAAACGGAACGAATATCTCCGAATGGCCAAGCTATGTGTATCTAGGTCGGGAAGTCAACATGATGAACGACCTAGCTCCAGAGCAGTGCAGAAAGGAACGCGCCGCATGGGGAGCATTTGATAATATCGAGGGATTAGTGAAGAAGACGTCACATCACGATATTCTCCCCAAATATTATGAAACATCCAATAATCTATTACAAGTATTTTGCCGTGATCACTGTCTGAATCACCCTAAAAAGATGTGCTGAAGGCGACGAATGCACGCCTGATAGCTTTTCAACATTACGTACTAGATTAGGTCCTCAGCTTCGAAGGAATAAGCCCAAAATATGCCATATAGCTGTTTTTTCTGCATTTCTGTACACGCTATGTTCGCAATAGGATGACCCTTTCACTTCATGAACATATTTGGTGCACGAAATGATAATGAATTAAATTGTTATCACAAGTGCAACGACTGAAAAAGATTCCATAACATCGCGCTGCATTACAATCACTTACCAAATCAGGGAAAAATAGGGATGTGCTGTGGCTCGAAATGACTCTGGTGAGTGACTAAGCAGCCAGCGCCGTGTCATTAATAAGAAAGAAAGTCTCTCGACATAATAGCACAGAAGTGAAAGCAGGCAGGTGGCAGATAGTAAGCCAAGTTACGTGTGTATAAGCAGGTTGAGATCGGGAGCTACTATGAGGTGAGGATCATGTTTTGTTTTGAAAGGCAACAAGAAATGAGTTATGATTGGTTGTATTAGCGCTACCCTTGTGGAGATAAAGCGGGCTGAACGACTTCATGGTCTTTGAATGACGTCCACGAATCTACTACCAACAAAGTTTGAAGCCGCCATGCACGATCGTACCAACTCTAAAACCACGATGGACTTCTGATCTAGGCCATCTACGAAAACACGAGACATAGTAGTGAAAGAGTGGGTTTTTGCAAAGTGCAGCCGCTCTACCTTATTTATCTTCTCTGAGTCTCTTGGAGCCAGAAATGGCCGAGAGAGTACATATCGCTCAGAAATTTCATCGTAAATGTGAAGGATCGAAAGGATCAAGACCTTGGCGTTGATCGATTCAACCTCTGGGATACGCTCCGTATTCGATTTTCATTTGTAGTGACGTTTGGACTGCGTATATGGCTTCTGCAATGAGGCGCGGTGACAAGCCAATGTACAAGTCAATGATTTCAACTACCCAGAGGAGTGTTGTCAAAATTATCCGACGCCAAACTGGACCACCCGTTTGTGATAGTGCGCGAACTACCACCGCACCTCATTCGGCCTACTGTGAATACAACTGTACAAATATGCAAAAAGTTGAAGCAATGTTGCAAGTTTCGGGTAAGAAAGTTGTCACCACAACCATCAAAAGGTGGTAGAACGCGATGGAATCAACATCAAACGAACTCAAAGACCACAAGGAAAAAATTAATGTGGTGAAAAGCAAAATCCTTATCCTCTACAAAAACCGAACCTTAGCCTCCCGCACATGAACGTCACACTTACCACTGCTCCAAGCCACCGCTTTGGAGCCTGGCACAACCACATTAGACCTACCTCAAACTACTTTATGACCCTACTTAGGAATCGTCCGGTGAATTTGGAAAGCAGATCTGAGGTCAGCGTCCAAAATTTGTTCAGCAGTGTACATAGGTCTCATTGCAATTTTCCACTTCGACTTGGGATCCTTCTCCGGTTAGCTTCAAGTTTTCTTGGAGGGGTACGTACAAGTTGGCACAGTCACGATCTGAATGGAAGACAAGGAATATTCTTTGTTTATTAAATGAAAGCAGCAGAAATGAATCTGGTTTCTTTATCAGTTGGTTCTGCAAGTGCAAGCATTTAAGATGATAAGATATGACCGCAATAAGTTGACTGGGGCTACAATTTACTGGTAGCGGTCGCTCAGCTTCTATGTTTTCGTGGAATGTGACTAAAATAATGTCATGCCTGATAAACTTTTTCTGACAGTTTGGACGGAAAAACAAGAAACGCAGTATCATGAATGTTTCCATAATCACTGGAATAAAGAGTAAAGGCGATAACATGTGAATAGAGCAACAGCATCACAAGAAAGAGCGGTGCCAGCGTGAAGCACAGTGCCATATTCAGGGCTCCCTCTTGAAAGGTTGCCAGGTCGTCACAGGTAAAGGAACTATGGCGCAAGATAATTTGGATAGCGTAAAGCGAGTTTTCACTTATCGACATATCTTTACACCAGACGGCCACGCACGCTATCGCGTGCGCTAGGATCTATGAGTTTCCGCTCAAACCCCGCCTCCTGTGGGAGGAGTCTCTTCCTGCTACCCGCTATAAGTGTTCCGACCCTGTCGCCTGTACTCCTAACAAGTTTGAACTTTCTATATCCACGGAGACAGGAGTTGTGATTTTCCAAAAACTTTTCATAAAGCATTGCATTTTTAGAGAATGGCCGGCCCATCGAGAGTGGGTCTCACCTGTTCGATCTAACTTATCAATGCAGACCTCTAGCCACCTTTAGACCCCAGTTTGAAATCATGATCCTCATTACAGCTCATTTGTATTTGCACGCCACGCCCACTGTGGACGGGACTCCGCCAAGTTTATGTGTGCTTTATACTTCTCGGGACATGGCTCACCTATCCCACGCTTAACCCAATCTCTCCAGGCGGATCTAAAGGAACTAAGGAATTTCGTGACAGACATACATAACGAAGACGACAGACAGACGACAGACGAAGCCCTTTATAGTAAGTAGGATCTATTCTTAAACATCGCGTTGATTGTACATAGCCACGAGAACACAAATGTGGGTGAAATAAGCATTTGTATACAAAAGGGTTCTGCTTGTATTATGATCAGCAACGGCTAGGGTAGCATGCTGTCAAAACATACCAGATAACATATTTTCAGAAACAGTAAGAGCAGAGCTGAAGGTGTGTGGTACATGACGGATGAGACTGTTACAAAGAATATCAAAACAGGCTGAGTCGCATATGTAACTTTGTTTTTTTTCGTTTCACACTTGAAGTAAAACAAGGCAGGTCACATAGACAGCCAAAGAAGCTGTCTAAGAAGTCACTGGACGAGTCGCACTGTAAACAAAAGAGAGAAAGAAGGGTCAAGAAAGAAATAATCAAGTAAACAAGAAGAACACCAAAGGAGAGGATCATGTAGGAAGTGAAAGAAAGATTCGACTCACAAGGATATATTCCAAGAACAGACGCGAGTGAAATGAAGAAGGTGAAGTGATCTAACAGGAAGAGGATAAAAACAAAGGATAAAGTTTTTGGCGTTAGTCAATCCCGTCTGAGAGACGCGCCCTCGCACTCGACTTCCAATCAGATTCGTAGTGACGTGCGTATGTGGCCTATACAGTGACTTGGGGTGGCCAGCCGATGTACGAGTCAGTGCTTTATTCCTCCCAGACGAGTCTGGTACCAATTCACCGATCGGAGGGATGGAAGGCTTGGTTGGCCTAGGCGGGCATCGATCCGAGATTCGATCCCTTGACCATGCGTGTGAGATAGTGCGCCACTTGCCACTATACCACCTCCGCCCAACAGAAAGAGGAATGCATAAAAAATGAAAAATTGGGAAAAAAAGATAGGAAGACTTTGGCAAAATTAGACGCATTCCCAAAATGAAAAACAATTGTCGGATTGGGGAGTTCAGGGGAGGAGAATAAGTGTGCCCTGATGAAACTTGGATAGATAGAGATGCGGGAGCAGAAAACTGTGAGGAGGGGGAAGCTACAAAAGGCCCATATACTAAGGCTGTTCTCCAGGAAGTTCATCTTTGTTAGATGCGGTATACATATAAGACCATGTCAGAACACGCTCTGAAACTATGTTCAATGAAGTCCAAATTTACTACTTGAGACCACTGAAATTCTTACATGTATGCCGATCACCTGCAGAGATGGAAGGACTTTCTACACAGCGTTAATAATTTACGAGCGTCTTGAGAATGGAAAAACTGCTCAATTTTTCAGAAATCTATGCCTGTAGAAACAAAGACAGGAAAAGAAGATTCCAAAGGCCCAAGATTGTACGATATCAAAGGATGAGCAAGAAAGATTAACAAAAAGTGGAATCGGAACAGGTCGCAGAAAATTACATTCTAGTGAAAAGGGTTGTGCACAGCAGATTAAATAGAAAAAAACTTGGGAGTTACGGAGGGCTGAGCTCCTCAAAAACTCCCATTTTATCAGGATTTTGACATTTTGAAAAGCGTAAAGTTGGAATATGTCCTACATCATACATTCTACTGGTTTGACCTTATGGACCGACAAGAGAAGTTTCACAAGCTTGAGTTCAGAGCGGATTGGCGCGTAATTTGTTGTGCTTCAGGCGAACTACTATTTCTATCGTTGTCATCCAGTGAACCGACAAATTAACATCAGAAACCCTTTTAGGACTTACAAGATGGATTTAATCGTCCCGTGAATGTGTGACACAGTAACCCAAACACACGCTGAAGCGCCTCTAAAACACCAGTCGCATATACGACGCAAAGGGAAGGTACCCCGGGTGAAGCCACGAGGCCACCCCCACGGGGGTGGGTGGTGGGGTGCTAGGGGGTTACGATATCACACATTTACGGGACGTTAAAATCCCTCTAATTCACGACCTGGTCTACCAGTGCTCAACGCTTCCTTGAAACAATTTGTGCTGCAGCATCTGCTGTTATTTAAATCTTTTTTATTGTTTTCTGATGTTGATTTGTCGGTTCACTGGATGACTACGATAGGTGTGGTGCAGTAGGAAAGAAATCGTCGCGTCGCGGTAAGAGACGCCGCACGTGAAGGAACGTAGCAGGATGCAGCAGCAGATAAGAAATACATGAACAAAAGAGCTAACAGTAGAATCATGCCAAAAGTAATAATCGCATAGCAATCGAGCTGTATGAAGAAAGCTAGAGCCGTAATAACAGCGAAACGAAGTTCGCGGCAGCCGCGTGCGGCGAATCGATTACACAAAACCGTTCCTACTGCCCGTCTCTCAGTCGTAATACATACACTGCTGCTGGTCAATAATAATTACATCAGAAGGATTAAAATTGCGGAGATTGTTCTTTCTTTCTTCTCTGCTAGTATTCAATACTACTGCAACGCATTTATCATCCATTAAATATATGAGTAGCCACTCTAGGGCGTTCTACCTATTCTAGTTGTTGACAATGGATATAAATATAGTTCTAGAACGCAAGCTATTGAATGTGATCATAATACTGGACCGATCAACAATGTAAAGAAAAGAGAGCGAAATGTGAATGCCTCTGGATAAAATGTGATTATTTGCGTGTTGAGCGGCGATCAATGCCATGTCAGTTGCTGAAAAATGATCTGAGCAGAGAAATTTCGGCTCCAATCTTTTCCCCTCCAGTTCTCATCACCTAATCCTTGTATTATAATCAATGGAAACTGCTATATACACCGAAAAAATTTGGCATTTTCTGTACAAGATAGCATTTAATCAATCGCTTCTGCAACCTCCTGACTATCGCCGTGGAAAAAACTTGTATGACAACTGGAAATAGAAGTGGGTTAGAGTACGTGACAAATTTGTGAATTTCAATGCCTTAAGTAATGATTGCAACAGAGGAAGTAGGAAGGTCTTTTGCGGTGGTAACAACCTGCTGTCTTATCTCAGTGGTAATCGATCGATCGAAAGAGGCAGATAACAAGACGTAAGCATGAACGTCGTTGTGTGAAGATGATTAGCACTGCAGAAGCTTGCACCTGCTACGTACACAGCAACTTCTTATAGTTGAGCGATGTGCCGTAGCCACTGTATAGAATCCTCAATTTACGCGAAATTGTGTGAATAATGAATTTATGAATTTCCAGTCAAACACACACCGACACACACACCGATACACACATATGGATACCACAGGCACCACACCGATACAACCTTCGACATACCGACACACACAAACACTTCGACACGCACCCACCTACACACCCAACGACACACACACACCCGCACACCCCCACTGGGACACCACCGCTATCACACCGATACACACAATGACACATCCCGACACACACCGACACACGCACATCGACACACACACACCGATACACCTACACCGATCTACCAACAAATACACACTGACACACACAACGGCACACACCGACACACACACACACACACACATACACATACAACAAAAAACCAACAGGCACACTCAGCGTGTTATGTAGCGTTTTAGTTTACTGTATAACGTGTTATGGTATGATCATTTCGTTTCTATTTTTCATCTCACATTCCTCACCAGCATATTTTCGAAGTGTAGGACAGCTGGGTGCAGTTCACGTGATTGGCGGAGGGTCCGGGTCAGAAGGTGCACGGGTAGGAAACGGGTCACCGCACTGGCAATGCGGGCACCGGAAATTGTGTTAGAAAAATTGTCATTGGAAATTCAAAAGGCAATTTTTCTAAGCCACACCTTAATAAATATATTCAATGGAAGAAGATATCTTCTGGTAATAATTTTAGCGAGCGTTGTTGCTAATGGTGTGCCCCTGGGACTTTGAGGGACCGAAATTAAAAATTGAACTTTTTCAAATTTTGAGTCCACCACTCCATGAGCTTGACGAGCTGAGTCGAACTATATAACTTTATATATGAAAAAAGTAAAAGCAAACATATCTATAATGAAAAGACGCGGTTCATGTTTTTTTGGATTTTTGAATAATTAAAGGAGATATTGTAATTTTGTTAAGAAGATCGATTCTGAAATAAAGTTTGATGATTTCGATTCTTTTGAGAATTTTTACAAAAAAGGTACTGAATGACTACAAATTAAAGTGTTAAAATAAACTCAAAGATAGACATAACATGCATAGCAATGACTGATCTATAAGCACTACTGGATAGGACATGGGATCATCTTATTGCTATGGTGCGATCGTACATGCCGTCATCAATTGGGTAAAGAGTAGGAAAAATTGTAAAGTCGTAAAAGAGTTGGCATACGTTCAGCGGCATATGTTTCTAATTGTCATCGCACCCAATGGATCCCATTCAGCATATCTACCTTTACTATCACCAAGCATTCGATTTATTCAATGAGTTGTTACGGTCTCAGTTCTTCGTCACTGATCTTCAGTAAATTCCGTGAGATGGATGAGAGGGGTATCATTCTAGCTTGCATAAAGTCGAGCTTCTATTACGCAGTATATAGGCTGTCTATAAATGCTAGTTGTGACTACAGAAATGAACAGAGATGGTGTTGACGATAGTAATATTCATTTTTGAATACAATACTGTGGACCTCACGAAATCTTTGTACACTTAAGGCATGATTCTTCCACATCAACAATTTCAATAGAGGGAGAGCACTACAGAAGCTAAATATATTGTACGTTTAATGGGTTGCATGGCTAGCAGAGGTCGATCACTGACTACAGTGAAGTGGAAGTTCACGACTCACTACGGAAGGAAGCACGAATGATCAGAACACGAAAGTGAAAGTTTACAGAAAAGGAAATTCAGTACGGCATTCGGCTCCTACAGTAATCCGGCACGCGTCAAAACGCAAATTTTCGCCCGTCACATATACGACACTTCGAAAAGGGGCCCTGGGCAAGGACGCGGGGGTGGGTGGTGGCCAAGCTAGGGGGTTACTGTAAGAGCCGAGTGCCGGTGCTGAGTCTTCCTTTTTCTTGAAAGTTTTCCGCATGGCAAAATTTGGGGCACAAAAATGAGGTTTTCCTCGCATATTGTAGTATGTCGATTGAATTTTGTTCTTGAGATATCAGAAGGAAATAGTTAGGAAGCCAACTCTCCGCTGTCCACAACCATGTATGTAGTTTTATCTAGGTTACCATTATGAGATCGCTCAGGAGGACGGCGTGGTTTGTTCAGATACGCAGCGGCAAGTAGTTTACGTTTGTGGTAGTTGTTAATGGTGAATATAGAGTGAACAGACTGATCATGAGCTTGAAGACTACCACACTTCCAGAAAATTGCTACTGCTCTAAAATTTCCCAGCCTTGAGAACCGTATGCGTAGCTTGCATGACCCGATTAACACAGAGTGAGGTTCATCGTATTCTTGTGCGAAATGACATGGCGATAACTCTTCTGGAATAGTCGGGTAACACTCTTGACATCTCTGAGCACATGTAGTTTTCCTCCAAAACTGAACGTTCACTTCAGAGCACG
Organism: Haemonchus placei; assembly: GCA_900617895.1. Classification (NCBI taxonomy): domain Eukaryota; kingdom Metazoa; phylum Nematoda; class Chromadorea; order Rhabditida; family Trichostrongylidae; genus Haemonchus; species Haemonchus placei. Next base: position 16,728 of record UZAF01016571.1, read on the forward strand.
GTGGCGGGAAAAATTTCGCAGAAAGTCTTGTTGTTTAAAACTGAACAGGAAGAAAGCAACCAGTTATTTCTCACATCAGACAGATGAGACAATCAAAAACGCATTACGCATGGATATTAACATTTTGTCATAATTGATCAGTTCAAAGAACACATTTCGTTTCAGATAGACTTTGAAACAGGCTTTCAGGTAGGCTTTGAAACCATTTATCACTGAACTGCAAACTGTAAAGAACCAGCGTTTTGTACGAAAAGTGGTTGAAAAAAAGGGCCTAAACAGAGACTAAGCATGAACCAACTTGTATCTGAAAGCTATCTTTGAAGCATCTTTCAGAAACGTAACTGAGTCAACGCTTGAACAATACTTTACTCATAACAGTTCTTGATTTATCAAATGGAACCCTTCAGAAAAGAGCAATTAGAGAGGGCCAAGAGGCTACGAATCACCCAATGTTTTGTTTCGGCAGTTTTCCTTATAAACGCATTAAGGCATCAGCAGGAAGAGAAAGGTGGATAGCGCAGAGTACACCGGATCTTCGTATTCCTAAATCTCCTGTTAAAGGAATTCGGGGAAGTTATGTGGTGCCACTGGTGGTCGGCTTGTTGGGGTGAAGAGAGGAGGGTCGGGGCCTCCTGGGACAGAAGGAACGTCGATGCAGCCGACACTGAGACAAACGACTGCGGGGTGTAATCTATCACTCGCACAAAGGCATCGCTTGATCAGAATGCTCCAACCACAAGAAATATCGTGAATGGATAAGATCTTCGCACTTGAAGCCTTTACAGATAAAGGAGTTTCAAGCAACGCTCGAGGTATGCGATACTTTCGATATATAATTTAAAATTCGTGAGTTGGAAGGAGTACCTCGATAAGTCCTATGAGAATGCTCAGCGACTGTCTCGTCTTAACTGTTCTGTGAGCCGAGTGGACTCACACAGAATTATTAGTTCCAGCAGCAGCTTACGTCAAAGCAATGTGATACATTGTCTGAATGGGGGATGTGTGCATAGGCTGCACTGGTTCTCCTCTAAGGCACAGACAGCATATAACAAATTGTAAGAAAAGTGTGTTTTAAACCGTCAACAATGCGCAATGCCAAAAACGAAACTGCAGATGGGCAGCGAGTTCTAGAAAAAGAAGGGAGTGGAAGAGACGTCGTACTCAATCTTCAATATGGGAGCATTCGTAGGACAACTTACTCAGACATCATATTTTGAACCCGTTTGCGACTTCTGGGTGCGATAGCTCTTTGAAATCGCTTAATCGCGGATAGAACTCAGCTGATCAAAAGGTTAACACGATGCATTCAGATTTCGCAGAGTAGAGATGCATCACCTCCGTTTTATAACTTGGGCACTTCCTTCTAAAGCTCTGCGGCCCTTAAATTTTGGAAATAAGCTAGTAGAGCTCGATCCATTAAAAGCTAACCTTCACCAATTAGGAGCTCGCTTATAGAACTATTTTAAGGTTGCTTGCTGTTCAGAAGAATTTTTCACTGTAGAAGTCAAATCTGTTATCTGTGAAAAGCTTGGCGCAACGAATGCAAAGTGTCACCATTTGCTTCCCGAATCTCTACTGCATTCCGTGCCTGAATCTACGAGGCCACGCAGCAACTATGAACATGCTCGGCTCTTTTCACTGACTATCGATTAGCGCTCTAGCAATTGTTCTTTTAAGTTATGACGAGACTGACGAGACTTGAAAATAGACTGACAAGTGAAACAGGATGTATCTTCAACCACTGAACTGAGCTAAATTTGCGTGTGTAAATACAGGCTGGGCAGAATTTTTAGAAGAAGTTCGAAAATTTCAAAAACTGTATTAAAGCATTTATTGCGTAGAGCTTAGTTGTGGACTGATGATTCAATTCTAGGCAGCGGTGGCTTGCGGAAATCTCTGGCTAAACGACAAAAAACTCTGGAGTGCGGCGAAACAGAGAGAAGCGGTATTTACTGCGAGAAGGTCATTCGATAAAGATGAGGGGGCGGGTGGTTTCGCACATCTGCCATGGATGGACTGAACAGACGTCCGCTCCTCTCTACCGCTCGTATATCATTCTTATCGAGTCAGAATGAAGAGAAAGAGAGCGTCAATTGACACCCATCTGTACGTCATCATCATTACCACTCGATTATGGATACTTCACGCACCTTTCTACATATGAATTGTAATCCTCGATTCGCCGCAATCACAACCATCCATACAACAGTGGAAGCGGAGAAGCTTCACAATCAGTGAAGTGTGGGTAGGAGGATGCAACTCTTCAGCAATCTCGAAGTTATTAGCAACAGTTGTTTACAGTGCTGAACTATAGTATTTTCCATAGAACAATAGCCCTCGGTCTTTATTATTATTAAATATCTATAGTTTTTAAATACATATTTTCAATCATTTGTTCACATTTTGGAGGACGGCAATAATGAAAGCTGCGAGTTCGATTGTGATCCAATCTGCCCTGCTCTAAGTCACGACAGCGTCGATTATCACCGGTTATTGAAGTAACCCGTCACTTATTTGAATTGTGGTCTAATTTGAATACTGAATTCTCACCCATAGCTCGAAAAGCCTATCTATAGAAGGTTTCAAAAAACCCCTCAACAGATCCCAGATTAGCGGGACCCCAAGTGAGCCAGCAGAGACTAGTTTTCTTTAATGATCCCAAAAATTACCGAATGATATGATAATTGCCAAAAGATCAATGAAACCTGACTTTTCTGCTGTGATTTGTCTAGACCCTTACCAGGAAGTTCGCTAAATTTTTTTTTAAGATGTGCTGGTACTGACTCACGATCCAAAATTCTTTCTGATATGGCGAGCTTCTATGGAAAGTTGAGGGTACTTCGAAAGTAGGTCACAAATAGTTCTGCTTCGACTGACTGACCAAATCAGTGTTTAAGAAGAAAACTGCCTAATATTTTCTATGTGGCACCATGTTCTCTCCTGAAAGGACGGGTTTGATTATTGATTATTGATTTTATTGGTCAAGGCGAAGGAACAATAGAAATCGAGGGTGAGGGGAAGACGAAGTCGAGACCGATGGGAAGGTAATCACTGTTGTGAAATGATGAAGATGGTGATCCATAAGACTATTGCTTGTTTCATAATGAATCATAGTGGTTACGGTAGATTACGTCGTATAAAGGAGGGTAAATCATGATACGACATCACAAGGTACAATCTATTTGCAAAAATACGTGACCTTTTTACAAGCTGGTATGAATTCTAGTCCTGACGCCTACCATAAGCGTTCCCACAGTGCCCCCTGCACTCCTGTCAAATTGGAACGCTCTAGGTCGGATTATCAATTTCCGACCACGCTACTCCTACCGAGTTTGGACCCTCTAGATTCTTCACAGAGCAGGAGTTGTGAACTTTCGGACACACACACACACACACACCACACACTCCATACACACCA
>UZAF01016571.1:30865-75315 GCA_900617895.1 Haemonchus placei
ATGATAATGCTAGGCTTCAATTGAGCATAAATCTTCAAATGAAAGTCAAAGAGTGTTCTTGACATTGTACAAGAACACATAAATGACCCCAAATGAAGAAAATGCGTTGCAAATCAAAAAAAAATTGAAATCCTAGCATGCATTTTATAAAACAACATACTATATGGAAACTTAGGTACATTTAATCGTCAAATGATAAATATAAGGGAATTTACTCACCTTTCTGAGCAGAACAACTGAATAAACATAAAAGTTCGGCGAAATATCGGTTGGGGAATAAATAGTTTCAAGAATCTAGTCTAAATCAGCTGTTTGGGTGTTTTTTGTGCCATTGCACACATGGCGTCGCATTCATGTACTTCCGCGAAAATTCACTTAACCACCGTTTTCCATTATGAATCTCGTCCAACCACTTTTTCCTCTTTTTTTTGGCCGTTTGTTTTCCTTTTTTTCACTGTTTTTAGCCTTTTATGCTTTACCTTTGTCCTAGTGTAGGCCTTACCTACCACTATCTCTGAAATACCGGATACCCCCAAAATTGTCCTGAACTGTGCCTTTAAGGAAAACTCTACTCTTGGTGGTTTCTGTGGGTATGTATTATGACGCTTGTCGTAGGTCTCTTTCATTTTCTGTTTGTATTTCCCATTGAGTTCTGTAGCGCACTTATGGGCCACCCGAATCCCTGCCAGTAGTTCGTACTTATAATCAACAGCGTCGAAGTGGTTGAACGTTACACCGTCTTGAGGGATTACATTAGAAGGATAGTGAGGATCCATGGCATGCAATAGGTAAAACGGACTTGCTCCTGTATGAGGTGAAGAATTGTAAGCGAATACTACCATGGGAAGAAGAAGATCCCAATCGGCTGGTATGATAGTCTTTTTCCTTAGCATTCTTGTTAATGTGCCAACCACCCTCTCCGTCATTCCGTTTTCTCGTGTTCTCGTGGGTTGTAACCTTTCGTCACTGACTGCTCAATTCCTGTTATCTTGCATACTTCTGACAGAGTGGAGTTAACGAACTCGGGACCTTGGTCTGAATGAATACACTTAGGCCACCTACACCCTTCACAAATCCAGCACTCAAACAGCGCACGAAGTACTGTTCTTGCTTTCTTATCTACAATAGCATACGCACCTACGAACTGAGAGAAATGGTCTATCACTACTAGGGCGAATTTGTTCCCTTTCAGTCAGGCCATATTCCACCAAGTCTACTACAATTAATTCATACGGGCCATTAGTAGTGAAAGGCCTTAATGGTGGTGCCTGCATTCCATGCGCTCTTGACAAAAAACATTTTGAGCATTCTTTTGACCATTTTGCNATGTCGACCTCCATGCCTTCCCAGAATACCACTTTTTAAGCCTGCGATATAACTTAGGCGCGTTGAGATGTCCTGCTACGATACCTCCGTGTGCTTCATTGAATACTTCCCTTCTCTTGGACTTGGGTACCACTTTTATAGAACAATTTTCAAGTATCATTTTGAGCTCGCCCGTGTCAATAAAGAAATCAGCCACGAGAAACTTACGCGAGCATCTCGGCAGTTTTACGTCTACGTGGTCATTTTCGTGTTCAGTCTCCTTCAGAATCTCCTTATAATCATTGTCTTCTTTGAGATTATTTGGCCATTCGTTATTTCCTGCTGCCAACTCGCAGATGACTACGCTAGGATTACGGTACACGTCCATTTTTTCGTCATATACTGAGCTTGCCGCAATACACCTTGATCACTACATCCAATTCATGGGCAGAGAAATGGAATTCCCTCAAGGCAAATACAACCGCTAGAGCTTCCAAGTCCGTGATGCGGTAATTCTGTTCGGCTTTAGTAAGGGGTTTTGAAGCGATGAGGATGGGGTGCAGAAGCCAAACATCTCCCATCTTGCAGAGTACGGCACCCACTCCTTTAGAAGCGTCGGTATACATGATGAACGGTCTTGTTCCGTTTTCAGCTGCAGCCACGTTTGGCTGTGCTAACACTGGCGCGAATGTCATAGCTCTTATCAGGGCTTTCAAACTCGTTGTTTCCTCATTGGTACACTTCCATTTTGTTTTAGGACTCGTCAGAGCATATAAACTTCTTGCAGTTTTGTAAAAACCTGCAACGAACTTCCTGTAATAGAACGCCACACCGAGGAACGTCCTCAATACTGCAAAGTTTCTTGGTGCTGGGTATTGAGCAATCTTCTTCACCTTATCCATATCTGCTTTGATCCCGTCTTTGGCTATGAGATGGCTAAGGAAAACAACTTTTTCCTGGAAAAATTCACATTTCTGCGGCTTCGTGCGCAGCTTGGCTTTCCGAGGCGCCCCTAAACCTTTCCAGCACCAACTAATGACGCTCCACAGTATCGGTAGCTACAAGGATATCGTCTATGTAAACAAAGACTTCGTCGTCCATGCGCAGTTCCTCAAGAACCATGCCCATCATGCGCTGGAAGACTGCTGGACTAGTTCATAGGCCAACGGGCAGCACCGTAAATTGATATAGTCCTTCACTTGTCGTATGGCACACTTTTTTTGCCTCTTCGGATAGGTATTTACCAATATCCCGAGGCTAAGCCCACAGTCGAGAATACTTTCTTTCCCCTAGGCACTGCAAACTGTGTCAACTTTTGGTAGTGGATAGGAATCTTGTCGAATTATCTTGTTCAGTTCCCTGTAATCAATGCAAATTCTAAATGAACCGTCTTTCTTTTCAACTAGCACCACTGGTGAAGTCCATTCGGAAGAGCTTTGTTCTATTATGCCTCTATTGAGGAGGTCTTTAATTGAACTTTTTAAGTTCTTCCGTGTAGCAAATGTTACTAATCTCGTTTTTTGTTTTATAGGCCTGTGATCCCCTGTGTCGATGTCATGGACCACTAAATCGGTTTGTGTCAACTCTGCATCTGTCACGGCAAACGCATCATTGAATTTGGACATCACCAGCTTTATCTGTCAGTTGCGATCTCTGCTTTATTATTTCCAAAAGTCGTTTCAGGCTTTCCTCGTAAGAGGTCCACTTTTTAGTTTCACTCACGTCCAGCATAACTCTGTCTATTCCTTTCTCCACTCCCCAACTGCTTCTCCTTCCTTGAAGTACTAGGGCTTCCGTTGTGTTATTGGTCACTGGTATGACTGCTTCCTTATCTATGGTGTTACAGAGGCCGTACATTATGAGGGGGTGTTGTGAGGAGAAGACTGTTGTGTCCAGGCTACCTTCATTGGCACAGGTCAACGATACAAGTTCTGTTGCTCCCGGAGGTATAAAAGTCCTCTGTAGTGTCTCGGCTGGTACTTCGAGCTTCCCATTATCAGCCTCGAGAGTGCGCGACTGTTGAGAGCTTCTCCTGTTGAGGCCTTGTATAGTTTTATATCAAAACGCTATGGCGCGTTCTTTCCTAACATCACCATTTCGCCAATGCCTTTTCCAACAAATGCTAGTATTGATTTTTCAACTTCCTCAAATTGAACGCATAGTCTAATGGTATCCAGGAATGTCAACAAATTTTCTGAGGCATCTCTTATCCGGACTCGAGCAGGGGTAGTCGTTCAGCGTGATGATCTAATTTTATTCCAGAGTCTATTGCCCCTTTGAGCAACTTTACCGGAATCACGGTCACCTGCGACCCTGTATCTAGTAATGCTTGTGCCTAGATTCCAAAACTAACAATGACCACCGCTGTCTTTTTACCGGAGAAATCGCCAAACTCTTTGTCGTCGGTCTTTGCTTCCGTTTTACACCCCAATTTTTCTACCAGTGCAGCATAAGATCCGGGCGGCTTCTTCGGTCCTGCTACTGCCGTCACTGCTTTCGCTTGCGACTGTGGGGCCCGACAATCTCTGGCCACGCGGCCTGGCTTCCCAAAAGCAAAGCATTGGCGCGACTCTTCTTGCACCATTTTTGCTGTGCGTTCTTGTTTTTGGTGCTACTGATCCCAATGATTTCACATCATTTTTTGGTGATTCTCCTCCTCCATCACTGGGGGAGTTCTGAGCACTTCGCTTCTACCACCTTGGTTTCAACTGCTGTACAAGCTCACTTCTGCCTGTCTTCCTGCATTCTTCAATTCTGGCGTTTCTCCCTGAGCGCAGTGCCGTTTCTGTCACCTTTTCGTAGACTTCCGCGTTTGTGCTAGTCTCGAGCGCTTCTGTTAAGCAGTAGCTGCTACTAAAGCTGGCTAATTGTCTGCCCAGGATTTCTGCAGCGCAGTCACTTCTGGTGACACATCTGGGAATGCTTTGCTCGTAATTCGCTCCAGTACCCAACAGAATTCGGCTACTGACTGGTCTTCCCTTATAGTCAATTTCCTTAGGTCAGACAATGCCTTAATTTTTTCTCTATTTTAGTGAATAGCCATGCGTCTTTCCATCGCCTCCATAACACCATCAAACGACCCTTCTCGAATCTCGAGGGGCAGAGTTTCGAAAACCGTTAGCGCGATTTTGCGCAGAAAACTGTTCATTTGTTGTATTCGGCTTGAGTCTGTCCACTTATTTTTTGGATACTTCATTTCGAATAACAAAAATCTTTTGAAACACTCATGAGGCTTCCCTCCAAAAGGTTGCACCTCAGACATCGAGGTCGACTGCTGCGAATCCTGTAATAGACAGTCTGACATATCTGTACCATGTGACTATTGGAATTACTACCAATATCATCTTGGTGATCGCCTGGGTTTACGGCTTGATCTCTCCATTTTTCCATTCGTTGACGCAGCTCCTTGACCTGCAATCTTTCTCTATCTAGCTCTTCCTTCATTTCGAAATCTTTTTCCTGAGGCTGGCCGTAGTCATAAGCGCTTCGTCAACTTTACGGCTTTTGCACTGGCACTCTAACTGGGCACTCTAACTTTTGCGACAATTTGTCCAATGCCGACTTCATCTCTTCACATTCTGTGAAACGATTTTTGAGGCGCCTCGCATCGCAAGTTCCTGCGGATTCTAAAAGTTCTATCACTCCGTCGTTTGACTTTGAGCAGCACTTATCCCAAATTTTTCTCAATGTAATGCGCACTTCCTCTTTCACTAAGGCGCTTTGTTTCGAATCAACTGCCATTATAGATTCCCTTTTGGGTCGTCAGTCCGCATGGTCTTGGACAACTCGTTGTCGCACTTGATCGCTATTGCGGGTAGTAGCGCCACGACCTTACGGCTCAGCTTATTGTAAGGACTCACCCCGGAACCTGATCCGGCTTCCTCCATTTCCATGTCATCCGGGGCTTCTGTATTTCTCACCGACGTATGCGGTGATCTCTCCGAACTAACTGGAGAATGCATATCTATGAACTAAAAAGTTGTACCTCGTTTATTCACTGTCAACAAGACGCTAGTATTCTCGCGGATTCCACGAATAAATCAGAATCGGGACGTTGTAACCACAACGCTATAACAACCACTAGGTTGGAATTGCAAAGTGCTTTCTTGATCAACAAATACCAACAAGTGCGATTCAACTGAGTATTACTCCAACAACTTGTATTGGAGTACTACTCAGTTAAATCGCACCGTTCCGACAACCACTCACGGATAGTTGGACTGTTTTCTATTGATCCCGTGTCACAAGTTTTATTCCACAGCTACACTATGTAACTGAGTTAGCTTTTCCTATGGTTGGATTCACCTGCTTTCAACCGTCTCGTACAGTATGAGGGCCTTTATAATAAAACTGGAAGTCTCGTTTGAGTCGGCTTGACCCCAATTAACGAAATGATGCAAGTAATGTTAAGTAACTATTTCCGATAATCAAACAGCAGTCAGCAATAACATAAAAAACTCTTTATCGCGAACGAGCGAACGACACAAATAAAAATATGCAAATCAAATTTGAAAAGGACGGCGTAGCGCCGCAGCACAACGAAGGGATTGCCTAGTGATAGTGACGACGGCTTATGCATACCTATTTCTCGCGCGATGGTCAAAAACAACAAGATCAAATCAATTGTATTCAAGAGTCTATCGCCTACAATACTGTATTTATTTATTATGCGTGAAACAAAACCCTCAAAACCGTTGGGATTGGTGTTGGAAGTTTTTATTTCGGAAAAGAACTCATTTCTTTGATTGAAACTCGATTTCTTTTGCCTGTAATTATTATATTTACTTGACGAGTTTTATTTCGAGACCAGTATTAGTGGGACCAGCATACACTCAGTATTGCTCGACAATTGACTGTCAAAAAAATTTGTTCACGATGAATCCCACAATCGCCCAAAAAAACTCATGTTGTTTGCTCGAAAGAAATGCTCAAAAAATACGATCTCAGTGCTTCGAAAAACGTCTGTGACATTACGACAGGTGATGGATCATGGATTTACGCGTATGAGCCCGAAATTAAATAGCAGTCGACCGTATGGGTATTTCAAAACGAGCCAAATCAAACAAAAGCTGTAAGCGCACGAAGCATTTTCAAGCAAATGGTCGCCTGTTTTTTTGGAAAAACTGGACATGTCGCAACCGTATCACTAGAACAAGCAGAACAGTCAATTCTGAGTGGTATATAACCATTTGTTTGCCAGTTTTCTTCCAAAAAATAAGGAAAACCAACTGACGAAAACGGATCACTCTTCACCACGACAAAATGAGCTGCAGCACATCGGCTCAAACAACTGCATTTTTGAGCACTCAAAACATTGATTTGATGAGTCATCCGCCGTCGAGTCCCCGAACGGCTTCTTTTCATTCCCGTGCTTAAAAAATAAAATGACTGGTCAACGTTTTCCGACACTTGAAGAGAGGTTGATTCGTTTAGAATGCATGTTCTGAAGATACCTCAATCAGAGCGGCAAAAGTGCTCCGACAATTAGTTCAAACGTATGCAAAAGTGTACAGATCTTAATGGGGAATATTTTGAAAAACAGTCAAGCGATTTTCGATTAATATTAGCGATTAATATTCATTTTTGTTCTCTAATCCCCAAATGTAAAAGGCAACCTACGTATAGTGGAGGTGGTGCCCACGACAATGCTTCTCTGATATTTGCACAAGAACATCGTGCTTTTGCATTCAAAACACCTCAACTACGATCCCAATGGCAGGTGGATTGAAGATAGCTCAGTATAAAAGGATGAGACAAGCAGGGTAAGTCTTCGCACGGTTTTTTTTCCAACAATGACAAATCCATGCACGTACACCATGGAACCGAGAAATTTCCGTGGAATTGTAGCAGCACATCCCAATTTCTTAAACGGAAATGCATAGAGTTTGAAGGAATTCAATTTTCTAATAATGTGATGCCGATTTCAGTTATGTGAAGACTTCTTTGAAGAAAAATTCTGCCTCATGTTTAAAAAAAAGGAGGGTGCCATCTAGGCAGCAAAGTCGTATTTACGGAAAAATTCTGTTCGAAAACCTGCGGAAATTGCACACCGATGAAACCTAAGCCTAAGGAGGTACACTACTTCGCCAATGGATACCAGCATAACTAGCTTGAGCTTGCATTTGATATGACTATACATTATAGACAGAGACGATAGCCTATATAAGAGGAAGAAACTCGAAAGGATTTCATTCCTTGATATATAATCAATTTCAGTCATGTTTCAATAAGGCAGACGCCAAGACTTGTTATGATATTTACGAGCGAGGACAGCGCGAAATCGCGAAAGATATCTGTGCAAAAACCTGTTATTACTGTGATTCGTAACTTGGCAGGCATATCAATTTTCGAAAGTAAACTCTTTCTCGAGTGCTCATTTTATTGTGGCTGAATTTTTTACGTATTTAATCACTATTTCGAGTTTCCAAGGTCATACCCTGTGCACAATTAGTCGCTTATGGGGTGTATAAGGAAGTCGGAGTACGGTCTAGCCTACGAGTACGCTTTTTGAGTACACTTCTGCTTGAAGCAATGGTTGTTNGCACGCGATTCACGCGTGACCCCATTAGAGCTCTTCGCGCAGGCAGCATCGTTTCCGTACCTTTCTGTTGAGATCGACCAAATAAATTTGCAGTAGACCACGACTTCACCATGAATTAGAGCAAATCTCTTACTGTGGCAATGGAGCCTCTTCGAGATTAAGAATTCACCTCATAGGTCAACAACTTACTTGTCAAACGTCCAAAATAAGAATGACTCCAAGTTCTTTGATCCTAGAAGATGCAATCCTTCTGTAAACGTGTCCAATTGGTCATTTCTTTACTTAATCTACTTATAGGTTCTTATTTCTTCCGTTATGATGGTAGGCATGATGTTTTAGCGCGTTTTGTCGAACGACCTCATTATATTGACGCGTGAATCGCACCACACCCGTTTACCTCAGAGAAAACGAGTCGTGCCTTCACCGAATATTCTACAACGGGGAAACAGTCTTTCGGGGATTATCCGAGAGTCCTCTTCGGCGGAATTTAAGTAGGGGAGAGACTCTTGAAACTGCTCCACAATTCAACGCATTTGGTCATCATACGAGCATAAGTTGTAAGGAAATAAATGTGTCAATACAGCTGATTCGTTTTGAACATCTGAACGGGGGAAGTTGTTTGAAAGAGAAGCATAAAGGCTCAAGGCTGATCCGAATTGCACTTGAGAGAAGGAAGATGGTCCATTAGTTGTTGAATGTAGCAGGTACTCACACATTATGACTCACGTGTTACTGCGCCAAATAAAAACCAACGTGGCAAAACCGTTCCCTACAAAAATAAGGCTTACGGCAGCCATTAGCAATCTGTCATTGTTTCTCATGAAACGTTTCGATGTTTCGGAAAAAGAAGTCTACGTAGAGATTCATGGTGACATGTAGTAAACACAATTATGTAGGTTGGTTGATTATGAACGAATCTTGACTGCTCCCATTATAAGCTCATTGCCAATATCTTCATTTCCGGAGTTGGACGATATGTCAGAGACCCAGGATTAGTCTCCTTGAGATCGAGACGAAAGACGACTTTCCATCCTAATACTTGCTCTATACATGACTCCCAAGGCACCGTACAGCTCGATAACACCGTAACCGATGTGAATAGTTGGAGGCATGATTGTTTTTATACTATTCCCCCCCCCCTCCAATTGTCAATGCTCGAAGACTACTGCATTTGACCATTGCATTTAGAAAGAGAGTCAAGGAAACGCGACTTATCCCCTCCTAGGGCGCTTGCGATTCATATTTGCCGCCCTCACTTTCCATTAATGAAGACGTACCCCAGCTGGCATTGGTCAGTTACTACCATCACTTGTTGGGTGGTTTCGGAGAATCCACAAAGTTACGGTGGGTGGTTCTCCTTCCGACCGCCTGCTTGTCCTGGGGGTCTCGAACTCAATGGGTTGGTGGAGACGTTTGATCGGATAGTCACAGATTGTTATGACCCTTTCAGGCTCTGAAGAAGGCAATTCCCCCGAAACGTCAGAATATTTACAATAAATACCATACCGCTTCTTTTCTTTTTTGACTTACTCAAGTTACAAAAGATCTTTATTTTTTTGGTATGATAAGTGCTATAATAGAAAGCTGAGGGACAGCGTAATCGTCAGCAAGAGGTCAAAACCACAACGGTTCCAGTAAGGTGACATTCTTGCGCTTCATATCCTCAAACAGAAATATATGATTGGGATTGGTTTCAGGGCCATGATGTGGAAAAGTAGTCGCAAGATGAACGTAGAAGTTTGGTAAAAAAATTATAGTTGCTAGAAACCGCTCCACCACCTTGAACTACGAATTTTCATGCGTAGAAGCGGAAGCTAATTACGTTCCCAACAAGTGTGACCCCATATAAGTGTTAGACTACAAAATCATAGTTGAAGCACATAAATTAAACCAAACCAAATAAGAATATCGAAGTATGGCCGCTGAATTACTAGTTTTTACGTGAATACATACCTCGTAATATCGCTTGCAAATAAGAGCCGGCCACTCGGTATTCTGAATATGCCAAAAGAATTGTTCGAGTCGGTTTTGAAGAATATTTGGTACTATTCTACTCTACTACACCCCCAAAAACTCAAAATTTTAATTTTCGATGAATCTTCGCCTGTAGGGGTAACCCGATGCCCTGATAACTAATATGACCTTCATTTTTGGTGCTGGCGCCATTTCGCCAATTTAGCGCCAAGGGAGTTTTCACCAAATTTGCTAAAAACTTGCGTTTAGGGGTTATTTGAGGTCCTGATAACGAATATAACATCCATTGTACGCGCTGAGGCTATTTGGCGCGACGACAAGGCATACAGGTTGTGGGAGAGACGATGTGACCCGAGGCGGCTTCCCATACTTGAAGACAGCCAGGTTGTGGGAAATGGGATGACGTAGGCACTTTCCCACGGCTGAAGGTAAACCCCTGACGAGACGAGCATCACCATTTCATTTCACAACTTGTGAACGTGTGTTGCGATGGCTCTCAACGCTCTGAGAAGGCGCAATCGTCAGCAAGAACTCCTCGATTTCTCGTTGAAGGACGTGTACGAGAAGATGCAAATAGATCATCTGGATTTACAGGAGTGGCTGAGATACAGCGGGCTGCTGGCTTGCCATTGTGCCCTCTTTGTCAAGGATCTATGAGCTCCAGAAATGATGAGCACCACAACGGATGGGTGTGTTACCGTCGATCATGCCAAACTGGGCCATCGAACGAAACGAAGGTGTATGTTCCAACTCGAGAAGGTTCTTTCTTTGAGAAGTCGAACCTCGCAGAGTCGGCCGTGTTTGCGCGCAACTACTTTTGGCTTCGCGACATGGGTACCGTGAAGAACAAGGTTTACGAACTTAACATTGGTCACTGTAGTGTTGTCCAGTGGGAGCAGTACTTTCGCGACGTCTGCGCCGAGTACTACAGAAGGAAGCCTCCAGTTATTGGTGGGTTCGGATGTACGGTGGAGATTGACGAAACGCTGGTGGCTAGAATCGTGGTCGATGTGTACGCAGACACCAGTGGTTTTTTGGCGGTATCGAGAGAGGGAGCGGACGAGCATTTCTGAGGCTGGTGTGAAGGAGGGGCGCTCTGCTTCGTCTTATCGGAAAGTATATAAAACCTAGTACGACGATCATTAGTGACTGCTGGAGGGCATACAGTCAGATCGCCGCACTGCTCAATGCTTACCGGCACCCCCAGGTCAATCAACAGTTGAATTTTGTAGACCCACAAACTGGTACCCATACTCAAAACGTAGAGTCGCTGTGGTAGAAATACAAAGCGATGTGCAAGCGGCGCTTTGGAATTAATAACTCACGCTACGAGGACTACTTGTGCGAGTTCCTATGGGAAAAGGAAAGCGGAGGTCGACGGGAGGTCGTCTTCAATTTCTGGGATCAAGTTGCAGCACTATATCCTGCTGAACGGTCTGGCATCTCACGTACACTTACCCAACGACCCTCTTTAGGGCCACATTTCCGATATTAAGCCTTCAAGAGGGGGGGGGGATGGAAAGGCAGAGCACTCCTTGAGACTCGTTACTTTTCCAAAGCTCAGTCTCAGAAGCCACCACCCTTCTCTCCACCACGAGCCATATGGCGTGGCTCAATAAAAGTTTTATTCGTTGTTTGAGGACACAGAAATGGATGTTATATTCGTTGTCTGGACCTCAAATAACCCCTAAGCGCAAGTTTTTAGCAAATTTGGTGAAAACTCCCTTGGCGCCAAATTAGCGCCAATTGGCGCCAAAAGGCGTCAGCGCTAAAAGTGAAGGTCATATTCGTTATCAGGGCATCGGATTACCCCTATAGGCGAGGTTTCATTGAAAATTACAATTTTGAGTTTTTGCGGGAGTAATGGTAGAACAGGACCGAATGTTTTGTTGAGGAGGCGTGAGACATCAGACCAATTCCTTAACAGTTTTCCATCCCATTATCATTTTATTTTGTTTGCCACTTTTTTGTACAATTGCTTTATAGACGTAGTTTCGCCGAAATGATGACGGTTCGAATGACGGATTTTCCCTGACCTCGATATCGAACATTGCTACGTCGGCTAATCATGAAATATCACATCGTAAGCGTTATACTTATCCTGAAATTTATTCCAATTATCGCTGTGAATACTGACACTACAGAGGACGATAATGACGGATACCTGGAATTTTTAGGGGAGGCAATGAGAGTGAGTTCTTCTTATTAGATGGATATATGTATATCGTATTCTGTTCTACTGTGTGACAGGTGAGAATCTCGAAAAAGTTTTCGCAATTAATTTCATGTTTAACCACCTTTCAAACGGACTATTGAACTACTTCTTAACCACCATAAGAGATATCTCGTAAGAAAGATGAAAGAATTTGAATGACCTGTTAATCACGGAGTCATACCTTATTCAGTACAAATATAGTTCACTTATTTTTGATATGAAAATTTTTCCATTATTAATCTTCTGTTTTTACTGTTTCTGTGATCATATGTTAAGGTTTCGATGTAAACTTGACCGTGCCCTTCTTTCATTCAGTATAAACACGGTTTTTAAACGCGATTAAAATGCATCACATATTTTCCATTTGTCTGAAGATGGACCAGATACCATATCCGTCATTATGCTAACCTCATAGCACCCCGTGTTTTTTTGCTCATCATCTTCCTCGTTCTTTCTTGTTTTCGAAAATTGCTCAATCACTCGAAGAAAACTGAAGAAGATTGCTAGAAATCCCTATGAAGACAACCACGAATAAAGTCGGATTAGGGCTACCCAATTAAAATGTCTCTTATTTACTCCCAACAAAATATCGCATTTCTTGAATAAGAAATCCAACACACTAATTGACATTAGCGACGAAGTCCCGAAATGCTGAGCTGAAGAAGCATCTTTCAGGAAGATGACAGAATTCGCCGAGCCGAACATCAAAAACATATCGGACATTCCCCCAAAGTTGTACCTAAATCATTCAAGCTGCCTGGTTAGTTTGAGAGGATCAACTCAATTTCTACCTTTCAATTACTGAAAAATCAATTTGTTTTTGTTGTATGTGTAGGCGAAAAAAGCGAATAAGTGAAGCAAGTTCCGATTTTGTAAACGATTGGATCACAGAACAAATAAATGTGTCGAGCTATTCAGTGGTGAGCGCATTGTAACGGGGTATGTATACTATATTACACTTGGCAGCACAGATATATTTGGAAAGGACAGAAATAATAATAATATTTATGATAATAATAATAATAATAATAATNNNNATTATTATTATTATTATTATTATAATTATAATTATAATTATAATAATAGTAATAATAATTATATAATAAAATGATATAATAATTAAGCAAAAAGCAACTACATTTAGTGTGTCCATGATATTGCCGCAGGTAACTGAATACATTTTTTGATGTACTCCCGATTGAACTAAAGAGTCTGAGCAAAGTGATCCGCGATCAGAAGCCATTTCGTACCATTACGAGGACTGCCTTATGAACCTTTTCTATAATATTTAGCTTCATAGCCGCAGCGATGTTCTGCAAGGCAAATTGAGAGAACAGCTCTACATGCATAAGTCATAATGCTCTCTAAAATAAATAACTAGTTAGAGTGTGCAGAATGTTTAGAGGCAGCTAAGTTCTACCCGAAAATTGTTCAGCGACTGTCTCTACTGAGCTTGGATCTTCAACGTATTTTGAGAAAAAAAAATAAACATACAATTTTAGGTGATTACGTTCCCCTGCCTGGTAGGAGTTCGAATGTGGACTATTGGCCACTTTACCCTTTGATGAACCAGTACATGGCAGCTGTCACTTTCGACACTTCTAAAGGCCGAGTGAGTTCTTTTTGTTCTATGATAAATGCTTACTTCATACGTTTGCAGAATTCCGAGGTCTTTAGTACCGGAATGATGGTTTGGCTTATGACTCGGAATCTATGTACTTGATCGTCTTCTATGACCCTTCTCTGATCGCTTCTTAGTCGTCTAACCGTCTGAGGCGACTCCCTAACTTAATGCTGCGTTGTTATAGAGGTGACGTCCCCACGTGCTGCTTTATTCTGAAGCATGGACTTCGATTTTGGGACTGTTAGAAACCATTGAGCTGCTCCCTTCAAATTACGTTCACTGCTGAAATTGAGTTACTTCTTCGTTTTAGAATGAGAATTTTTGTTTTCTCAGACTCCCTCCTCGAGCATTTAGTCGATTTCTAAGAGTCAAAATATTTATAATATAATAGTTCAACACTGTCCCAAATAATTGGAAGCGTTCTCAAAGGCCGCTCCAGATATCCTTGAAAGCGCTCTAAATAGCGCTTCCGAAGGTTAGGCATTCATTGAAGGATGCAACCTATAGATGTAACAAATTTTAACAAATTTTATACCGGAGTAGCCCTATATAAATTATAACCAAAGTCCTATACCTGCAGGTTTTTTCGTATAATCACGTGCTTTTGACCACCTGTGATTAGTTGTTCCCTTTGACACCGAGCTTTAACGTGTGGCAAGTATTTGATCCGGGAAAGCCCTCTTATAAACATTCATTCAGTAGAATAAATAACACGTCAAAGTTCATATCCTCATTGATTTTTCAATGAATGGTGCAGATCTTTTTCTGCTCTCCGATGTAAATTTTATGGGACATTTCAGCATACCGGTGGCGATATCAGTGTGCCGATCCCAGATTGGGGATTTCTTGATATTGGAGGCCACTTTATTGAACGATTCCAGGTGCGTATCATTTCTACCAAATAATCAGTTTAAAATCAATACATCTTTATGGTCTGACGGAGCACGTTCAGAAATGTTGAATTTCAACAACTAGCCAGGCAATCACAGAGCTCAAGCCTGAGCACAACAATATAGGTGGTAGGTATCAAATTACAACATCGACCGTATTGTAATTTTGTTAGATATGTCTTCCGCTCTTTTATAACTGGATTTGATTTGATTTGATTTGATTTGATTTATTACACGAGTTGCCTCGTGTGAACTCAACAGCAAACAAACTAAACACCGAAGAATTAAACGCAAGTGGCATTAAAACACAAGGTGATGTAATAAAATAGTAAAGTGTAGGACAAAAACAAAGAAATACAAATTGAAAGAGAAGGCAGAAGAAAAAAAATTGGAAAAAATACAAAAAAAACACTAGCACTACAACAGATAAGCAAAAATTATGATAAGTATTGGGTCGCCAGTCTTTTGTAGTGAGCGTATGATTTAGGTGCCTCATGCTGCCTCACAATTTTATTAAACTCCATACCAGCACGGTGACAAAAGAAATGGTTTCTATAACTAGATTTTGGTCGAGGAATAAAGACCTTGATACTTCAGCCACGACCACGAGAGTCGCCTGAGGAAAAGAGTTTGCGTTATCAACTGAAATCTTGCCAATAATAATTTTGTATAGTAAGATCAAGCTCTGTTTTTTCCTTCGTTTCTCGGGCGTCTGGAGGCCGAGAATCTTATTTCTCATCGCGCTGTTAGGTATTCTCGCATAGTCATATCCCTGGATTCTAACCATTAACTTTCTGGTGAAGTTATTTTGTACTTTTTCAAGAGCTTTGATTAAGGAAATTTTGTGTGGGCAGTATATAGCAGACCCATACTCGAGCAACGGGCGAATGTACGTTTTGAATGCACTTAGGAGAATCCCAAAGTCTTTGCAGGCAAAAGCCTTAAAAAAGTTGTAAACCTTGTGGGTAGCCTTGCTGACAATCATGTTCGCATGTTGGTCGAAACTAAGGTTACGACAAATAATGAAACCCAAATCTGTAGTTTTATCAACAAAGTGTAGGGCCTTGCCGTCTATATGGTATGAGCTGCACCAACCGGGAGATTGGGATAGAATAAGAACCTTGGTTTTATCCACTGAAAGAGGAAGACCCCATGTTTTAGACCATTTGCTGACAATATTAATAGCATTTTGCAACTGGGTTTGATCATCAACCGAGTCAATGACCTTGTAAACTTTTGGGTCATCAGCAAAAATCTTACAGTCCACACCTACCGAAGCAATTAGAGAGCTGAGTTCAAAGGTGTATATGTTGAACCACAAGGGAGACAGGACACCACCTTGTGGGACTCCACTAGTGGCATTCATGCTTGCAGAAAATGAGTCCTTCACACGATTCGATTCGATTGGTTCGACTAGTGAGAAAATTCCGCAGCCATTTAAGTAGCGTACCATGGATACCAACAGTTTCCAGGATCAGTTTTCTTTTTATTATGGAATGTTATATAGCTTCGTACACCAAGAAGCTATACAGAATAATAAACAAAAAACTCGGAAATCAAGAGATCTTGAAAGAAAGCGCGTTAATAGCAACGATGCTACTGCTGACGCTCTGTATTTACAACAAGAAGGTAATCGCACCGAATAAAAGAATTCGGTGGGTTGTTGCATAGCAACTGTGTTCTGCAACTGTAGGAGAATCAGATCGTCGCCTTTATCAGATTACAGTGACCATTTCAATAGAGGTTTTCTCAAAGTCAGTAAATTCCCAGTGAATGATTCACCTGTCTTCTCAAGGCATTATCGTCAAGGACAATCGTTGCTAGTCTCATACCCCTAGGAAAAAAGGAGGGTTGGTGTAAAGTGCTAGCAACGCTCCCACTATGCAAATTCTTCATGTCAAAGCAAGATGAGTAAATATAAGGCTAACCTCCGAATAGGGACTTGGGCTCCTATCCCAAAGAACAAGAATTTCCCTAAAATAAGCTCCCATTACATTAGTCAGGGGAACTTGCCCAATTATAACGAGAATTCTACAATCTCCTCTTGGATATACTCAGGACCAGCGATGTTTGGTGGACCTGGAAAGGCTGTATGAGAAGCAATGAAAACACATATTGTCCACTGGTTGGGAGAGAGACACGAAAAAGAAATAGGGTTCCCCTTGAGTAGGGGAGCTTCGAAGGCTTCATTGATGGAGACCAATGAGCAAAAGTATTCCAAAAGGAATCAGTGCGATTTATGACACAGCACACCCGCATCCCGGTTGTCAAAGTCTATGCGCTCATGGGAGAAACGAGTGAAGAAATGAGGAATACTTCCATCAGCAACTTTTGAGCACAATCGATGATATACCCGAAAATAGATTTGATACCAGACATCGAAAGTTTCACAGTGATTTTGATTGATGATCAAAACAAATGTTTTCACAAGCAAAGTTGGCTCTCCCGCTTGTTCCGAGTTCAGAAGCAACAACGCGAAAGACTGGCTCATTCTGCTAACACAATGCGTTACGTGTCGTGAATCCGTTTTGTCAACACGAGAAGATTTGAAAGAAAACCCCATGGGAGGACAATGATCGAGAACGATGTCATCTGATGAGTCAAAAGTGAGAAAGTCTCTTCAAGACGTTCATACGCTCTGAGGCACCTGAAAACGGTCTTCCAGAGCATGGCGAAACTTTATTCTGGTTTGAGGCGAAATATGTTGAGAGTACATCCAGGAATGGAACCATAATAAGTGAACCTCTCTAAATATTGTATCTTAAAACCCCTTAACAACTCTCAATCAAAATCTCAGACCTGCACGTTGCTTCAATCTTTCGCTACCTGTTCTCACCTACCTGGCCAATTATATTGTGTAAAGCCTAGAATATTACACAACATTGTTTGCCTTACAATTTTTTGAAGACTTTTTTTCAGGACTACTGGGCAAAAGTTGGTTACACGAATAGCCCGATCAATATGCTTGGTCTACGAAAAGACCAGATTGTGCGTATCCTATCAGACCCTTCACTGAGCTATAACAGACGTGAGTTTTTGCTTTTTTAAGTTTTGATAAGCGTCTCTAGTGCCAATGAGATTTATCTAGCTTGCGAACATTCCAAACCTAAGAAGTGCTTGGTTTTCACCCTTGTATCTTAGATGAAGTCGAATATGGCTTACTGCAAAGGGATTGAATAGTGACATAACAATAGATAAGGCAATTTCACTAATTCTACGGCCCAGTGCTTTTTCACGATTAGATATGCATATCTCAAGGCTAAGGTGAAAAATATCATAGTATCTCCGTGCTGAACATGAATTATGTGTATGCTAGCTTCATCTTTCCACAGATTTCAAACTTTATTTAGCATGGGCTCTCCCTTCCGTCATTTCATTACAGCCAAAAACAAAATGAATCTTGTTTAGTTACCCCCTCTTCTTTCTGTCTGGCATCTTCTGGCGTTACCTTGTTCTCGAAGAGAATTTCCTTGATTACGTCCGTCTCTTCTTCAAGGCCCCATGTAGTAAATTCCATACCGCTTCGAACTCCATTGCCTTTAGTAGCGAGTGGTTTGGTAGTTTCGCAACAGGTGCTCTCTTAGAATAGCAGACACGGTCCCTTCATCTTCAGCTGCACAGAGGCTGTTTGCATGATGTGCTCTCGTTCCTGACCCGCCAACCAACTCCAACCGCAAGTCGAAGAGGCCATTTGAAATGAGACCTACACTGCTGAACGTGTTTGTGTATGCCGAGTTCAAATTTGCCTTCCAAATTTGCCAAGCGTTTTTCTGAAAGGAGTTATGAGGGTGGCTTCAGGGAGCTTAACATAAGAAAACTTAAATTACATGGATGTGCATCGTTTCTTAACGGCGGCTCGGTGTAGTGGTAAGCGTGGCGCTTCATGGGTGAGAGGCTAATGTTCGGGTTTCGCGAGGGACGGAATTTTTGCATCGGTAGAATTTTTTCCTTAAGAACTAGAAAATACTCTCATGGTGATTTTATCACGTTTCATAATCTTTTAATGCTTTGCTGACACCAGCTCCTACCTGCCTACATGTTAACGAGTGGGAGATCCCTCTGTGCGCAAAATTTGGAGGTCCGGACGAGCAAAATGCTTGTAATGAACAATGATGATGCCAGAGTAGGTGTTGATGCTAGATTGGTGCGAAGGTGCGTAGCAGTTTCTGACTCACCAACACCGGCACTGTTGATAGTGGACTCGAAGACCAGAATGCTATCCAGTGCGCCTTACCTCCACAAAAGCAGAAGAAGGGAATGACACTCTGCTCGGGGCTACCAGGAGGCTAATACAGTCGGTAGAAGCTCGTTTCTTATTTCCTTTCAAATACGGTTAAAGGCACCGTTCACGATAATTTTGGGTAACCAGATTATGATGAAAAATGGAAGACAAGATCGAAACTAGTGCGAATGAGGCGAAGAAACTGCGTGCATCGGTGTTTCTAAAGTGAAAAAAGGCTTCGAAAAACCGTTAAAAAGGGGGCTCGGCGAGAATGAAACTAGAAAAATGAAGAAGAGTGGGATGCCCAGACGAGCTAAACAGTGTGTTTCACTGCGCGCGTGTGGGTCCTGGTGCGAATAACAGACAATCGTGAGCAAAAATTCATTCACTTATAAGCATAAATAAACAAAAAAACTCTAGTAACAGCAAAGTAGCTCACCTTTTTCAGCCTCTAGGAGTAGGAAATTGAATAAGGGATCGCAGCAGCAAAAAGAAAAACGGAGGGAAAAAGGAATGGGAGAAAAGCATCGCCTCATCACTCGGCGATTAGCTGATTGTGCGTGGGTCCTAGAACGAATAATAGCAATCTGTATTGTCTCGACACCCGTCTAANGTGACACCGATAGAGGGGCGGGAACGCGAACTACGGCAACAACGGGGCTGCCTCTATGCCCTGGACGTCGAGATTGGGGGAGTGAGAGGGTCCCTTCTACAACCCATGGGGGCCGCTGAGTATTAATAAGGTAAGAACTCAATAACTTTTTTATCGTGAACGGTGCCTTTAAACGCACTACCTCATATGAAATAGCTCATAATCTCAACTTTTGCCTGTACACATTAGACCCATTCTTCGCTTACTATCGCTTCTCTACTGTCAGTTCTGTGCGGCTGGATTTGAGAAATTCCTTTTTTATTCATGGTATGCCGCTAGCTACTTAAGCACTCACTCATGTGATTTTGGGGCGCCTACCAAACGCTTGGCAAATCTGGAAAGCAGATTTAAACTCAGCATCCAAAAACAGCAGTGTAGGTCACATTTCATATGGCCACTTCGATTTGGGATCCTTCCCTGGTGAGCATCATCAATTAGTGAAGTGAAATTGTCTTACATGACTCTTACCTACGGGTGAGCGTGGGCGTAAAACATCATAGACCTCACTACTGCCCAGTACACATTTCCTTTAAGCGCCCCTCTTCATCCACATCGCGTTCACTGGGCCCTCACAGCCTGGTCCACGCTACCATTAGCCGGTTGGTCACTTTTCTAGATATCGGGAGTCTTGGCCACTTCCGATGGATCCACCGGGACTGTCTGCGATTGACTGCGTACAATCTTCGATCTAGAGTTCGTGGTCTTGTTCACATTCAACAGAAGCCTGCTCTCCACACGCACTTTGCGCTATTTTGCACCTCGTCCAGGAGTTCTATCCTACTCTCCGATATCACAGCTATTTCATCAGTAAAGAGTTTTGTTCACGGTGGTCCATCCACAAATCCTCCTATGATGACATTCATTGCAAGCAGGTTGAGGGATGGTTCGCTTCAGGTCGAGGGATGCAGGGTATCAGGTACTTGTCTAATTATGCAAATGGCACCCGTTGCAGACCTTTGGGGTATGAAGATGAATGCTTTTCTGAGATTGGGGACAGTTTCTTCAGTCTTAAGTCGAATAGCCAGATAGCTTCATTGTGCTCAATCAACCTGATCCCGCGATAGTTGGAACACGGCTTAATCCTCCTTCTGTTTGAGAATGGGAACGATGATTCTGCTCCTTCACTCATTTGGAATTCTCCATACAGCAGTTACACTGTTTGAGAGCAAGGTTGGCCACCTAACTCTCTGCGTCTTCCATGCCTCCATCGGTACCCCATCTGTGCCAATCGCTTTCCTAATTTTCATTTTTCCTGTTGCTCGCTGGACCTCATTTTCTGTCCACACTCTGGTGGGACCAGCTGAATTTCAGTTAAAAGCTGTTCAGTGGCCTTCGTTCAGAAGGCTGCCAGAGTATCCATCCCTTTAACACAATCGATTCCTTCAAAATCTCTGCTCTCACGGCTCTGACTGCTCTAATTACTGTTTTACGTCTCGTGTGGTGCAATGCCGGCCTTTGGCCAGCCTTAGGGCAAACTTTTTTTCCTTCTTGACTGTCAATTTCTCGTACAGGAAGTCCATTTTGTGTTTTTTGTCTTTGCTATGGCAGCTTTAGCGAGCCTCTTGCAGGTTCTTACCATTAGACGGCTAGGTCTTTTAGAAATCTCGTTTTTAGCCAGCGCTTGTGCGCGCCATTGTTCTATTCCGCCACTCGCCGGATCGCTCATGAACCACGCTCAACCGCTCTCTTGAAGTCTACCTCAGATCTTTCCTTGTGTTTCCCTCACACGCTGTAGTATGATCTTCACAATGTTGCTCCAGGTTTGCTGATCGCTCCTTCATAATTTGGAATGCTTGCCTCCAAAACTCTTCAACTTCAATTTTCCCTTTCCGCAATGCGCAGCTTCCACAATCGAACTCTTTGCTCCTTTGTCTCCTTCGTTTCCTGGATGAGCTCGATGGCTATATTTGCTAGAAGAAGGCTATGATGCGGAACTGATTCTCCTCCTACACGACCCTGCTATCATTTACCTTTTGGTCCCTTTCCGATTGTCTCTCTCACCGCAGTAGGTTATCTTCTTGGTCTTCCTTTTGTAAAAACTACTGCAGTCTGCGAGGTCATGGGCAGCAGCCCAGTCAATGGTACTCTCCCCTTCCTCGTTTCTGGTTCCTCTACCATCGTAGATGTAAGCGGGTCCCTCCTTTCACTGCCGACATGGACAATCAGATCACCTGCTATGACGAGTTGGTCCCCTTCTGAAATAGATCTGATGGCAAAGTTTAAACGAAGCTCATATTCATCCTTTCTAGGGGAGCCGCTCTTTGGTACGTATACGGATACTACCCCTCTTTCATGTCTATCTTCACATACATTATTGCACTGCTTATTCTGCCGACAGCGGAAAATGAATCCTCAAAAGACTCCGCCTTTGCAATGGCCCACGCCATTTGCTCTGGAGTCTTTTCGATTGGAGAAGAACTTGGATCCTTTCCCGAGTCCCCTAGACCTTGTTCCTCTTCAGTGGTCTCCTGAAGACATAGGACCTAAATGTTCCTGCCCTTCAATAGGTCAGCAATTTCTCGGGACTTTCCAGTTAGTGGCCCAACGTTCTAGTCCCAATTCGAAGTAAATTCCTTGGCCGAGGTCGTTTATTCCGTCTAGATCCCGTGTACTGCCCACTCAAAAGGGGGTTCCCGTCGTTCCCGGTTGACGTCCTAAATTTATAGCAGGATTTTTCGGCGACTTCAAACATTTCTGATTTAACGAGGGTTCGGCCTGGACCAGAAGTTTGTATCTACACCATTTTTTGCAATTTTTCGAATGTTTCTTCCTCCCGCCTCGTGAGAGATCGAGTTCATTTCTTTCCTGGGTGCAGACGGGTACTGTCATCCCTAAAAACTCGGCTATCCCTGCCAGGATCGATCCTCGCATAAGGGCAGATATACTCAAGACAGTTCTCAAACCAGCAGGCCTATTTCCTTTCTGAAATCCCTGTATTTAAAAATCGTTGATATTGAGGAAGGGTGCGAGGTCACGAGTTATGACCACACACTCTTCCTTCCTTATAACAGGTGGATCCCTGGCGTCATTCCAACACGCTTCAAGTGTTTTCGCGCAGTGGTATTTATTTTTGAAAACTGTAAAGGCGTGCTGGATTGCGAAAGGCGTCAACCAGGCGTAACTTTCGCCCGTCAATCAGGCAAACTTTCTATTAATGATGTTGTGATCCTACATTATGGAACAGCTCACCAGGTGGCTTCGCCCTCTTCGGTGACCTCCCAGCCTATTACGGATAGTTGTAATTACAACCTTTGCTGGATCCCGCTCGTATTCATATTCCTTCATATATTCCTTCATATTCATATCCCGGCTCGGTATTGCTTATTTCCACTCAAATAGCACGCTCTCTTCATGACCCATTGAGTTCATGTGTCCAACTCGCTATTTCTTCACATACCATGGAAGATTAATTATACCCCATCCAACCAATTGCATCCCGTTCGGCTTTAAACGCACTAGATCCAAGGAATTAAGAGCCATAGAGATTCAGTCAAACACACTCGACAAGAAAACACTTTTCTCCTTATGTATAGCAGGACCTTTTGTGGAATTGGCGTTAAAAGTATGCACAACACTCCCTTGCGTCATATTCAAGAGTAGGGCCTACAAAAGATGGCAGAAGTATGGATGCGTTGAAGGAAAAAGTAGATTTTGGGTAAAAATAGGAACTGAACCTCTGAACTCATCCACAGATCTGCAGAGATGCTCAGAGCTTCGTTTAACAGCACACGGAGGAAAGTCAAGAAAATTATTCAATCAATTCTCAGATTCAAAGGCAACCTGTATACTCCGCGTGCCCAGAGGCTCAGTGAAAAATGTCGTAGGAAGAAAGAGATATAAATGGAAGGAAACGAGAATTTCTGTATTATTATACTTTGAGAAAACACTGCTTGAATGTTGCAGTCCTAGTTTTGAAGGTGTTTTCAGAAAGTCAACCGAATCTGCCGATTGCCGTTTTACCGAAAGGCTACGTACCTCAATCGTGTATAGCACCATTGTGCAATCCGTACCACTCATTAATTGGCGTTGGAGTAAGTAATTTCACGAAATATTAGCTCTGTGAAAGCAAGTTGTGAGCAGTCGTGCTTCATAGCTTCTGAAGATCACGAGTGCAGTCATTGTAGACGATATTATTATAAATTGGTTTGGCTTTCGTAAAGAAATTGACATTTTCCAGCCCCAAAGACTGTAATCCCTGTCACTCAGACCGCGCCAAGGCTGAAGCCTCTCTACACCGACCTCTCAAAGAAGTAATCAGTCTCTTAAGGAATTGTTCCCTCTAGTGGGCTGGTGCTCAAGGTGTTCTGACTGAGCTCAAAACTCCGGATTCTTTGTTGCACTTGTGTGCACAGGGATTTTCCTAGCGCTGTCCTTCTGAGAGCGCTGCATGCTCATACTGCTTTCGCAGATTTCAAGTCTCCTGCATACCTTAAAACAGCAAAGACC
The DNA here is from genome assembly GCA_900617895.1 of Haemonchus placei. Lineage (NCBI taxonomy): Eukaryota > Metazoa > Nematoda > Chromadorea > Rhabditida > Trichostrongylidae > Haemonchus > Haemonchus placei. Next base: position 54,735 of record UZAF01016571.1, read on the forward strand.
CCACCACTGTCGAAAGTTGAGTGCAAAAAGGTGTTTTCTTGTTTTTTTCGATCCCCCATCGATGCCCTCGAATGTTCTCCACGCCTTCTCATTTTGCCAAGCTCCGGAGCTAAGTCTCCCATTATGATGACTCGACCTAGTCTCGCGCACTCACGCACACGCACGCACAGTCTCCCAACGCACGCACGATTAATGTAAATGGAGCATCAGATTCCAATCCGTTTCACATTAACATCTTCTTCATTGAGTGCAGTCTAAGCCACTTATTGCTTGACCAGGCGGCTGCACACGCTATTGCGTGCGCCAGGGGCTCTAGCCATGAGGGACGGAGCCCTATGCTTCTGATTTTCATTATAGACCTTCATCATCTGAGCCTCTTCCAGGACACTTCTGTAGCGGCCATCATTTTTGGTATGTGAAATGGGGGCCGTGTGTGGCCATGAAGAGTACTCCAATGTAACCAAATCAAATACCTCTGCAGTACATGTAGTCGAAGAAACCGGGCTGTGTGTGGCCATGAACACTAACTTCAAAAGGAAAGCCCCTTTAGGTAGTTGTAGGGATTTACACGTCTTTACATTTACATTTACACACATTTGCTCTTGGGTAGAAGAGATTACTGTGTGTGGAACCATAAATACTAGATTTTAGAAAATTTTCAGCCTGATTCTTGAAAGAGTTTAGTGGTATCCCTTAGTTGTTTACCTCGGGTAAATCTTAGTTGTTTACCTCGGGTAAATGTGAAGGACAGATAAATTGATTGATAAATTTATGATCTCAGCCCCCTCTTTGCAAACCCCGCCCACTTCAGAATTCGAACCACATTACGTTTACTACCCCAGACACCTTGTTCTCGCGTTCTAAAACGCACCTTAAAAGACTTGATAATTTCGATGTAAACCCCGCCCACTTTAGCGCCAATCCCGCCAAGTTCTGGAATCTGTCCACATTTGTTCTACTACATCATACCACTTTTCTCCCGCATCCCAGAGCGTTTCTCAAAAGAGTTATAAATTTTTAATCTAAGCCCTGCTCCTTTGGTGCCAATCCCGCCTACTTCGAGAATTCGACCACATTTGTTCCATTACCTCTGACCACTTTTTTCTAGAACGTTTCCGAGCGTAGTAACACTCATTTTTAAAAAGTAGCTTTCATCTTAACGTGAGCCCCGCCCATCGTGGGCGGGGCTTTGCTAAGCCAACGCATGCCCAACACGCGTAAGACCTTTCTCACTTTTTTATTCTTTTTCCTGGCCTCGACGCCTTCGTTGGATCGAGTTATGAATCTCTGTGGAAAGTACCGCCCAGTGCGAGAACGCTCCGCCCACCGCTGGTAAGTAATTGTTGACCCATACCCCTCCTTTGCATAATTTTTCCCGGCGCCTGGACTGTCATGAGACCGAATAGGAAAAGAATACGCCCAGGCCCCTACCAATTCCGACGCATGCCCCTCCTCTTGGGGCAGAGTTCCGCTGAGCTCACCTGTGCTCTGTTGGTCTTGCCCTATGCTCAACCCATTCCAAACTTGACCCGACCTCTCCACGTGTTCCTTCAGGTAGTATCGGATTTCGTGACAGACAGACAGGCAGGCAGGCAGACAGACAGACAGACAAACAGATAGACGCGAGCGCTTTACATATAGTAAGGATTTTTGGTGCAACAAGCACGATGTCATCTGCAAAGCGGAGGTGATGTGAGTNCCGGAAGTAGGATTCTTTATGCATTCGTTTATGAGATGAGAATAAGATCTGTAATTTGAGATCTCACGGTATCGAGTTAGGAGTGTNAGACGCGAGCGCTTTACATATAGTAAGGATTTTTGGTGCAACAAGCACGATGTCATCTGCAAAGCGGAGGTGATGTGAGTAGAGGCCATCGACTTCACTCCCGAGTCCTCCCTTTTACAAACGACGCATGGTGTTCTTGAGAGCGGCATTGAAAAGTTTGGGCGAACTGGTATTGCCCTATCGAGCCCTCTTCTTACATTGATGATGACTTCTTTATAGAATGACGATATCCCGGTCCTGAAGTTGTCGTGTAGCTCGCGATATGTTCTTGCATATCTTGCGTCTTGTCTCGTCTATATCTTGTATTCTTGCGTCCCTTCAGTGAGTCTCGTGGCTGTGTAGATGTGATCGATTGTACTAACCCTTTTTAAAACCCTTCTTGCACGAAGGACCATCCTCCACCCGATTCTCGGCAATACTGCTGAGGATGCCGTATGTGAAAAGTTTGTAGATTACAGAGAGCAGGCAGGTCAGGCGATAGTTGCCAGCATCGCTGAGATCCTTGTTTCATCAACAACATCGACTCGCTAGATTTCCACGAGTGGACACTTTGCATACCGATAGGTACCGCGTGAGGAGCCTAGCCAGAGCTCTAACGATAGGTGATGGAAGGATATTCAACTGTTGTGGCTTGATCCTAAGGTCGGATGTTCTTCATCGACGTGATAGCATGTCGACCTGTCTCAAATTCAAGAAGGAACGACATATCCGCCTTGCATGAGCTGGTAGGTAGGCAGGTAGACGTGGCTGCCGGAAGTAGGATTCTTTATGCATTCGTTTATGAGATGCTGTAATTTGAGATCTCACGGTATCGAGTTAGGAGTGTTCAAAGAGATACGTTCCCCAACATACGCTAACAATAGACTCATTGGTTACCCAGTACTATAGCGGAGATGTTCGCGGAGGTGGGTCTGTTCTCGCTTCGACTTTGGAACAGCAGTGCCGTCGGTCAGGCAGAACTTTTGATTGGAGACAATGTGATCTATTCCATTATGGAACGGTTTACTAGGTAAGTCCCAAGCCTACAGCAAATGTAATGGCAATGGAATCTGTGGGGCCATTGATACTGTGGGGTCGACGTGATAAATTCGGTCAGTCTTTCATCCTATTCATTGAGATAATAACTGGAACACTTTTCAAGTAGTCTTCGTGCCTAAAACAAAAAACATTACCATAAAGATTGAGCAGTCTCATTGTCGAACCTAATGCGGGTAGTACGGAAAAAACGCTATGTAGTGTTAGGAAAATAAATTAGACGAGTATTTCGCACATAGAAACGAGTGGAATGGGAATGGGGCACCTAGAGTTTATATAGGCAATGTTTTGTAGTGCAATACTATAAACATTGTGATACCATATCAGAACTCATCGGTGTAAACAAGGAAGGTTGAGTTTCTGTTCGATACAGAAAGAAACTCCCAACAGGACAACAAACGAGATCAAGATAAATTACGTCTCGCCGGAGAATGAGAACAAGCAACAATACAAAAGCACCAATAGTTTGAGATCACTTGTATTATTACAGTCGATGACCTTATGTCCAGTTCGTAGTGCCATTTGTTTGTGGTGTTCGAAAAATATTTGTAGATTTTCTCGGCGGTCTCTTCAGTAGTGTCGACTCCTCTGGTGGGTAACATTAGCTCTCTTCGATAGCTGTATTTACTCTGGGTGTTGGGGACATGGGAATTTCTGCAGCAGTTGTCACTACTGGACTTGGTGGCATCGAATCTTTGATAGTTGTGCACGCAGGAGATAGGGTCTGATAGGTCGGTGGTCCTGATAATGTCCTGACTCCTGCATCCAGAGGTGTCCTTACTCGCGCAGTTTGGAGACTATCTCGATCCTGAGGCTGTTGAGTGGAATCCAGCTGCCATAAGCTTCGAGGAGAAACTACTTCCTTTCTTTCAATATGGGTAGTTGCTTCTGAATGGGGTTGAGGTGATGCAGATTGCTTTTGTTGATCGCTTGCAGGCTTATGGAGAAACTCGTCGATTCTGAGTTTTTGCGATTTCTTCTCCTTCGACAGCTTTGGCACCAGTTGAGCGGTTTTGGTTGATGGTGTTTGACTAGCTGTTGCCAATCGCGGTGATTCCCGAAGAAATAGTTGTCTATCCTGACTATTTTGAATCTTGGCGTAACTTCTCTTCGCTCTGTCCTGATTTGGTTTCGCTTGCAGTTTTTGGCGTTTGGTCCTCAACAACCAGTGCACTAGTTGTTGAGTGTGGTGCTGCCGTCGGTATGATTGGTGTTCTAGATGGTCCGTGAAGTACCGCGGTGTTGGATGCTTCTATTGCATAGGGTATGGTCCACGATGTATGTCTGCATTGGCTGGAGTGACCGATATTTGTCTCAAAGGTTTCTTTGTGACCTGCCGCCGCTCCCTTTTAGGGTGGATTCTGGGTTTCGAGGTTGATTTGGCTCTCGATTCCGAGGCTGAGTTGGTTCTGGAAGTCGAGGCGGATTCTGTTGGAATTACTGAGCTTCAGGACGGCCCGTGAAGAACTGCATTGTTGGACGCCACCACTACACTGGGACCCCATGATATGTCAGCATTAGCTGGTAAGGTCAACGTTTCATTCGAAGGTATCTTATTCTTAGAAACCTGCCGTTGCGTCCTCTTAGAACAGGTTTCGTTTTTTGACGTTGAGTTGGTGCTGCATGCTGAGATACTTTTGAGGTTGAGTGCACTACCCACGAGGACATTGCCGACTGTGGTGTGAAGTAAACGATATCCGTTTGAGAGCTTTTCATAATGGAAGTCATCCGATAAAATTATGTCCCAGAAGTAGTCATTCCCTATCAAAATTGACGGCTTAGAAGATGATATGGTTATGTCGTTGCTCTTGACGTCATGTATGTAGTGAGAGTGACATAAATGCCCAGTCAAAGTAGGCAAGGACTTGACGTGGAGTTGCCTTTCACCCTTCTCTGTACTAATGCCGACGATGTGATTGCGAGATCTGAGCTTCAGGGGAGCTGCCGTGCCGAAAGTGGAGACAGAAATGTCCTCGAATGAAAGATTTGGAAGTTCAAGAATTTCGGCCACTTCGTCTGTGATGTACGATTGGCTGGAGCCTGAGTCGAAGAATGCCGTCACGAAGGATTCTTTGAAGGTATTGGAGGGGTTAAACAGGCGAATTGAAGTGCACATTAGTGTAGCTGATGTGCGCTCAACCGATGAGATTTCGAGGTTGTGCAAGGTCAGCTGAGTGGGCGTAGGGGAGATATGCATCATGTTGTTTTCTTCCGAACGGCTATCAACGTGAGCCTCATTCGTAACAGCAGCAGAGAATTGTTGGTGGGATTGAACTGCAGAATGATTAGGTGGGGATGGGGTGATACTTTGTGGACACCTTTCTTGATTTGACACGCTTCGGTGTACAAAACATAGGGATGAGTGGTGGCGTTTAGCGCACGATTTACAAGACTGCTTCGATGTACATTCCTTCGACGAATGTTGTTTGATGTACATTCCTTCGACGAATGTTGGTTAGAGAGACAGTTGTAGCACAAGCGTAGTTGCTTGACGAGACGGCTCCGTCCTTGAGGTGTAGGAAATGCAACACATGCATTAGGGATGTGATCGTTGCTCTGGCAGAAAGGGCAGGGTCTCATTTTCTTATGCTTATAAGGAAGTGTCCTGTCCGGACTCGATCGTGATGAGGCGTGGAAGCTGTAACTCTGGAGATGGTTACTCGGGCGAGCGTGATATTCCATCTCGAATAGGGTTGCGTCTTTACGAACTATATCGGTGAGCAAGTTTAGCAGTTCGGTCGGCGTCGGCGTCAGATTGTGACTGTTCCCCGTTCGATCATATATTTGACTTAGTAGCCGTGCTGGTGGCTTGTTGAGCAAAATCGCTCCCAATCCGGTCTCTTTGCAGTCATCCTCCCCACCACTAAATTTTTACGAGGGTGAACATTTGGTTGTAGATGGTTTGCAAATTACGCCCTTCGAGATCACAATGCGGCAATTGAGCTAATTTCGTGTACAGGATGTGCTTCACTGTGACCTTATCATCGTAGTGGGTGGCGAGAATATCCATTTCATCGTAGTGGGTGGCGAGAATATCCATTGCGATTTTGTAATTGCCGGGCGTCATCGATAAACCTTGAATGGACTGCAGGGNACGCCCTCTGAGGCAAGACTTTAGGAGAGAAACTTCACCGTATCATCTAACTGAACTTTGCTTCCCACTAATGTTGCAAAACGTGAGGAAAATTCAGGGTATTCTAGAATATTCCCATAACAAATGGAAGTTCCAACTTACTGAGGATCGACGCGTCCACGAAGTTGAGCAGTGACGCGTTGCTTGTCGGAGGATACTGGACCGTCGCAATTGGGTTGAGTACCGCTCCAGGAGGTGCAGCTCTGCTCGTTGACTGTCGTCTCCTTTACTTCGACTAGGAGGAGACATTTCTGGAATTGTTTCTTCTATCCTGCCGTGAACGCCACTTGATCGTACTGAGGTGAGATCATTCATTCCGTTGGAACACAAACAGTCTCGCGATTGGTCACTGGACGGACGAAAGATGAGACGAGGAAGATGGATGACGAAAAGGTCGGAAAAGATCTGGTCGAAAAAGTGAAGGGAATGAGGCACCTAGATTTTATAGAGGCAACATGTTTTGTAGTACAATAATATAAACATTGTGATACCATATCAGAACTGATCAGTGTAAACAAGGTGGGTTGAATGTCTGTTCGACACAGAAAACGAGAGTGTGATCTGATCGAGCCGGTAGATTTAGAAAAATGTGAATTGAAAAAGAAAAAATGAATGAAAAAGAAAAATGTGAATTGAAAAAGAAAAGAAAAATGTGAATAGTCAACACTTAGGCATCGAGTTGGGCTAGCAATTTTGTTTGTCCATCAGAACTTGCAGTACCCCCGTCAATTGCAAAACAGATTTGTTGGATATCTAAGATAGCACAGCTCATTTCAGGTGGAGGCCAATGTTCATATTGAAGACGGGCACGAAGGCGAAATCGATCTGCCAATTCCGGTTGGGAAGGGAATTGGATACCGTCTACCAATTAGCGGGAACTATCATCGTGGTAAGCCGATATTTGAAATATCATCAAAAACATTATCATTACAACTTCCTTCACTACTGCTAGTCTTACTATATATGAAGCACTTGCGCCTATCTGCCGTCTGTCACATTTGTCCATCCCCTTTTTGTCACAAAATTCGGTATTACCTGAAGAAGCACTTAGAGAATTCGGATCAAGTTTGGGATGGAAATGGAAATGGACTATTTAACCATAGCGTTGCTTAAGGCAGGTTGAGCCTGAAGGGATGGGCTCAGAAAGGGAACATGCAGGTAGAGAGCTACGAGTCAGGATGGGAGCTACGAGGTTCTCTGAAAGGTCACAGCCCATCATAAAGCAGTCTGCAAGGAAAACGCAGATTACTTGCAGCAGTCGGGGGAAGCAAGTGGAAATAGAGTATGTCCTTGTAGGGAGATCGCTCTTCAAAAGATCAAAATTCTGCTCAGCGAAGACCCCTGCTCCGTAGCACAGACCTCGAGAGCGAGAAAGGAGCGGAGGATCCGGTGGTGAAAGCTGCACCAAGACGAAAAAGAAAAGTTCACATCCGTTGTATTGTTATCTGGTCTCCCAAATCGCGAAGGATTGGATCAGAAAGTCTGATCAATCTGTGGCACGCACTCTTTACGTCACTAAGATTCTAAAGCCGAATGCGGGCGCGCATCCCTCAGACGGGATTGATTAACGCTAACAGACTTGATTCTTTATTTTCAGGTCCGAGCAATTGAAATTAAATTGGTAGGTGGCTCTTGCTCTCTAAGGCACCTTATCAGCTCTTATCACTGGTTAGCAGTTCTTATTCCAGAGTACCTACGATCACGTCACACCTGTATCACCTATCAAAATGCCAAGGTTCCACTGGTGACACGAAGGAAATTACACGTCTGGTTGCGCCAGCCTTCTAGGTTCTTTGTCCCCAGTCACCCTCGGTCCCTTCTTATCCCACACCACCTACTGAAGTGCTCCACTGTTAATACGAAAAACGTTGTTGACCTAATGATTCCCGCCTTCGATGGCTCATTAACACTCTCTAACTGTTGTTATCAACCCCTTTCGCTGAATATCTACGATCCCTTTTTAATCCACTTCCTTTACTAAAGTGCCAGGGCTCTATCGTTGACAAGAAAGAAGTTCTTTTTTTTTCATTTTCATTCATAACTGTTTAGGTGGACCTAGAGCGTTGAAATATGGTGTAAAACCAAATATCGACGCCTCAGGTCCACCTAAATAGGAGTTATGAATTTGCTGTCAAACACACACACCGACAACCCAATAAACACATTTAGCCAATTATATGTTGTAGATAATATTTTCCCAACTCTGAATTTCATGTTCATTTTCTCTTGAAAATCGGAAACCAGGGGCTGGGCACACTAGCCTGCAACTTTTGTGATGAGGGTTTCGTGAAAGAATGTCCAAGAGTATGTCTGAGAACAATATAACTGACATGTTGCTTACGTGCACGTGCGTGTGATTCAACCTAACAAAGTTTCTGTGCTAGAACACTAACGAGTACGTCAATCAGTTGATCAAATAATTTAATGAGAAAAAGATGGTACCGTTTTATGGTATGCATAATTCTTGCCTAGTAACACCCCTAACGCTCCCATTATACGACTCAACGTCTTTTGGGTCAAGTTTGAAGACGCCAATTGTACATGCAATAGCAAGCGGAGATTTACATTGCCTGGTTAGTGCCTGTTCAGATACGGACGACATCTCAATGACATATGGGCAAAACCTTCATCCAGTCGATCCATTCCTCATCGCTACTGATCAAAACCTATTCCGTTCAAAACGACATGCTGATTTCTCGAAGGCTAATGAGGTTTTCCATGTACGTCTCCATGTATATCCAAGTAAGAGTTCATCTGAGAATTCGAAGGGTATTTGCAAATGACAACAGTGTTTGGAGAATCGGTCATACGAACTTGAGCATGTGGTAAGCATAAAGAGGTCTTCGCAAATATAAAAAATGATAGCTTGTCGGCAGAAATGTTCTTTTTCAACCAGTCCTATGTTTTTCAAGAAGATTTTGCGTCTTTCGTTACTCATACTTCGAAGAGTGTGACTACACATAAACATTTATCGACTACATTTATTTTAGCGCCTAAATCTTAGGTATCACTCTAAAGTACGTTTTTTGCTCTATCTATTCGTCATATTTGGACAGTTGAACCTCTTTCTCGGCACTTTAATTCACACAATGTTCTTGTTACATTCCAAGTCAGGTCAAAAGCTGCCGAGCCACCTTTGAATCAGATGCACTAACAAAGTCTTAGTTGTGATTCAAGTAATATCCTAGCTTTCAAATGAGCCTCAAAGATGAGGAGTGCCTTATTGGTCATTCCATTGCGACAACAAGTATTAGGTTGGTGCAAAAGAAATGCAGGTTTTTTGTTTTACTATTTTCAACACTATTTTTTTGTAAAGAAAACTAAGCCTTTTTCATGGCCTTCAATTGATCGTTATAAAGTGTTGGTAGACGGCTGCCATGTGGTTCGTCTTCGAGGCTGGTGTTGCCGCACGGAACTTTTGGAACCAACGTTCTACTGTGCATTCGTTGACACTTCCCTGGCCCCATACTTCGTTGATATTTCGAGCGGTTTGAGCGGCAGTCCGACCCAGTTTGATTTCATAGAAGTAATTTTGACGAAAATTGCGATTAGATATCTGAAAATAAAAATCACATTTTTTTAAATTAAGCCATTAGATGAAATTTCACATACAGATTTAAAAAACGCAAAGGATAAGCTTTCAAACAATGTATAATACCTCATGAAAAAGGCTTAGTCTTCTTTAAAAAAATAGTGTTGAAACTAGTAAAACAAAAAACCTGCATTTCTTTTGCACCAACCTAATAGTTGAAAACCTTGGTCATGGCTCTGCCTCGGCCACCATACTTATTGTGCCTCTCGCCTGCCGGGAACCGGGAACATTCGAAACCATCTCCAACGGCCTCAATGCGTCCGAATTCTCTCACTTTAAATGAACGCTTTGATCATTTCGTTCGTTCCCAAAAACGCAATGATTGCCTTATTTCGATCTGATAACGTGGAGCAGGGAAGAATTTTTTGAAAGTCAATAGAACGGCAAGAAGTTTTTTTCGGTAATCTATAATTTGCTGATTTTTGTGGTGAATTTTAGAAAGAGGCTGAAAAGCTGAAGAGATAATTGTTCTGCTCCACAAAAAAGAAGGAATTCAATACAGGAAACCGATGTTTCTGAGTTTCGTTAGTTATTTTAAGCTTTAGAGGTGCTTTGTCGTCCATACTTGGTTTCAGTAAAAAACATAGCAACGTGGGACGCGTCAGTTTTGTACTTTGACGCCTTTGCTGCTGTTACTGTGTTATCCTTACTATGTATTTATTATATAAACCACTTCCGTCTGCTTGTCGGTTTGTCTGTCTGTCTCTTTGAACTACTATATATGACGTGATACGTCTGTCTGCTAGCTTGCCTCTGTGTGCCGTTGTGTCTGTGTGTCGCTCTGTATGTGCGTGTGTGTATGTCCATGTGTGTGTGCATGTGTCTGTTTGTCGGTGTGCACGTGTGTGTTTGTCGGTGTGTGTGTGAGTGTGTGTGTGTTGGCGTCTGTGTCGGTGCGTGTATGTGTATTTGTCGGTGTGTATTTCGGTGTTTGTATCGATGTGCATGTGTCGGTGTGTATGTGTGTGTGTGTGTGTGTCAGTATGTGTGTCGATGTATGTGTCGGAGTTTGTGTTGGTTGGCAATGGTAAGTAAGTGGATAAGTGTCGGTGTGTGTATTTGTCCTTGTGTGTTTTCAACACGAAAAGGTCTTGAGCTCGCCGTTAGCTTGTGATGCGACTGGCATTTTACTTGTATGTATGCTAGCTGAGGAAGAGTCAGAGCTTTGATTTTTCTGTTTTCTGAACAGGGCTATGCCTTAGCATTACATTAATCCTGTCTCTTTTTTCTCACGTAATACGAGCACGGTTCATCGAATGAAACAGCCTGATCACAAACTTTCCCTTTTATAAGAGCAGTCGGCCCGTACCTTCTCCTGTCTCATTCCGAAATGTCATTTGAAGCATGTTTCGCCTGTCCCTTTGTATCAAAAGTGAAAGCGATCCGAATAACCTCCTGGGATGGTCTGGGTGGGCTGACCGACCTCAAAGAGGAAGAAATTTCGAAGGGTTCCAATAGGTTTGTTTCGCGATACAGGGTCGATTAATTGGAGGTATACACGACAGTAAAGATGGATCCGACGTCTCTGTCAATGGCTACTTTCAGCTTGCATACCTCAGGGTTTTAATGGCTACACTTAGTAGTACTAGACATTGTAATATCTTATACACACAGGAATTTTCTTTCCCCAAATTCTTTGCCATCTTTAGTTGTTCTTTCTTTGAAAAGTTCATGTTCCTTCCCCTATTTCAGATCAACTCCTTCTTTCCCATCACGCAGCATGTATCACCCACGCAAAGGACAGCCTTTCGACAAAGAGAGAATTAGTATGCATACTCATGTAATGATGAAATGGTGATGAAAATTATTAATAAATTATTCATTTGGCGGCTTTGGTGTATTCCGGAAGCTACATGAATGACGTCATCTACAAGTGATGAATAGGGGACTGATAACAATATCAAAGTGACCCATTTTGTCCCGGATCGGATTTCCAGTTCGAGGCGATTCAATCACAGAATAATGGCCATTAATAGCTACTGCCGATTTCACTTCAATCATTCGATACTCACTTTTTTATACAGGAGTTTTACAATCGATCTAATTTCCTTGAAGATCACACTTTTGTTACCACATAGTTAGAAATTCACATTCCCTTCGTTGTGTTTTTCCAGTATTTTGATGGTCGATTCACATTAAACCCTATGATCTTCCACCTTCTTCAGCTAATTGGAAGAAATTCTGGCCCAAGTATCATCGTGTTGTTAAGCATAGAATCATGGCAAGGTTATTTAATTTGGTTATAAAAGTGAAGATGCTGCTGCGACTTGAAGCTCCGATCAAAAATGCGAGGCTCTGAGACCGCTTCCGCAGGTTCAGCGATTCATTCAATATCTCGGTTGAATTCATAGCAAATAGTAGCTAGTTAGAATCGATGGCCTAACACAACCGGTACTAGTAACAACCTACAGGTACCTTGTTGAGCAGCACCCATGAAATTAGGTTAACCAAATCATCAGAGGAAATTTTTCAGTCAAACGACAAATAGGACAAGAAACTTTGGTCCCGTCTTGTTCTTAGCACTTTCTTCACTCACTCGCCGGTCTGTCACCTCTCTTGACTGGTTGACTGCAGACCTCTCTACCATTTTTAAATGAACTACTATCCATTCATCGAATTGAATCCTTTATTACTGATACTATTAGTGTTGAGCATTTCGAAATAGCTGGACAAAATGTAAAAATTAAAATCACTATAATATATGCTCCAAAACTGTAGAGCTTTATCAGTGACATATCATTCTGTAGATGCGCGTGCGAGCCTGAGAATGAAGGGACTGGGTACAGAGAGTCCGTAATGATCTCAGGTTCTGAGGAGTGAAAGGAGTTCGGAGCTACAGCACCAGGGATTTTTTTCCTCTTCATCTAAGGTGGTTTTGACATTCACAGCTCCTATTGTTGGAAATTTCATGATTATTGGAGCTTGTTGCTTTGTTTAGTTTGAGTTTATCATTTTTTCTAACCCCTACAATCATACTGGTCCAGCTGAGTCTGGTCTAGCAGAATGGTCTGCAGCCAACCAATGTAATGATTTCCCACAGGCGAACAAGTGGAAGTGCAAAGGAACTTTATTTTATCGAGCATCTGATACCGAGGGAATTAGGACATGAGAATCCCTTTCAAGTGTCAACCAACTAGTGATTTACCCGCCAAAAAATTCAAGTAGCGTTCATCCGACCCCGGAGAGATGAAAGACGTGATTGTCCAGGTAGTATATCGATGTAGAGTTGAATCTCCGATCAGGCGCGTAGTACTGCTCAATTATTTGTACTCTCGACTTTCAAAAAAAGGAGAGAAGTAGTTTTCTTGAATACTAATTGAACTCGGACTTAGTTTTTTGATATATGCTTCAGCGAAGGGACACGCGGAATTCTACTACGTGTTTGAAAGCTTGCTGGAGTCACTATATTTCAGTTCATACCTCAATTGATAAAGAGCGACTCAACAAGTAGCAAATTCAACGCTTCGTCGTCCACATGCCTTCAATGGACGAACCTTCAAATATTCAAAGCCATGGGTTGTATTTCTTGGGCCGCAAGTTTTTTGGCGTTAACGTGAGTTGGAAGTGGGAAGTCAGATGGCGGAGAGAGAAAATGTGTTGCATTTTATTGGATGATTTATACTCTAAGCTGATCCCGTCACCGACCTTACGAGGTCTGAAGAGCTTGAGAGGCTGGGATGGCATTTGATCTCGTGGACCACGCGTAAGGTATAATATTAACGCTTTAGAGAAAGAACTAGCGATTAGGCTGGCTATACACATTGTGTAGGTACTGGGAAATCCTTGCAGCTCGGAAAGGTGAAAAGTCGTTCTGCCACAGCAAAGTGAACTTAGTAAGATGTTCGAGAGGCCTTTCCCGTGAATCCTCCCCTCTCTGATTGTGAGCACCGGTCCTTTAAAATATAAAGAGCGTTGTTGTAGCTAAAAAGCAACTCCATAATGAATTGATTTCTGAGATCTCATAATAGGACGGAATACTGGTCGCCAAAGCACGTGAGCATTGTCCGACTGCGAAGTGACTCTGTAAGGTCCTACAAGATTTGATAGGCTAGCGTCGTCGACGTCCACATTTCAAAGTCAATTGTGTTCCAACGATCTGAAAGAAGCTGCGTCACTCACCACGATCACAAATGTTAAAAACTTAAATAATTGATTGCCTCGACCCTTGACGATAGTGGAAGTCTTCCCATCATGCGTACAGGTATCCTGTTCACGCAGTTGCACAAGTCTAGAACTTTGTACGGCTATCCCTTTCACAATAACACTCTCCTAACCGGTGACTTTCCTCGTTTTTTTTCACCACTGATGTACTTTTCTGTACCTATACTTCTGTTGCTTGACGCAAGAAATATACTTCGATATTATCGTGAAGTGCGTCCCTAACGTCTTCTTTCGGTTAAAGTTCCAATGTTCCAGACATATGCGATGCGCAGCAATTCTTCTGTTCTGTGCATTTATAAATGTTAATGGATATGAGGATATTCACGATGACAGATCACTCTTGGATCGCATTGAAGAGCAAACGAAGAATGACAAGCTCACCACTGACACCAATGCAGAGCAAGACGAAGAGGAGGAATATGTTGAAATGAATGAGAAGAACAGACGTAGCAGCGTCTACGACTTTCTCTACAAACGTTTGAAGCAGGATGCAAACAGCGAATCAAAGAGGAAGCGTCTTACGCCAAACGTCTACATGATTCCAGGTGTGACGATGCCTTGTCTCCTTCCACTACCTTTTGCATAATCTATTTTCAATATGTAAATACATACATTTTCTCCTATTGCCTCATTCCATAGCTGAAAAATTCCTTAAAAGCCCTAGTCGTACTGAACTAGGGACCTTCGGCATACAACCGCCACAGACACAAGACATGCGTGACACTTGCTTTGATGGCTTCTTTGAAAACGACTTTCATTACTCATGATCGACATATTTGTTGCTGTTTGCAATTTGTTGAAGTTACCAGCATCATGTCGTCGCCTTTGCCCTTTTGCTTTCCCACGATCTTCAGTTGGTTGCCTAACAAAAAAATTTTCATAAGTGCTTTGTAAAATACTTTATTTACATAAGCAACATGGGCTAATTGGCGGTATGTCGACCTTTTTGACTAACGGCCCTTCGTCAGATCTCCCAAGGAAATAAAACATGAAGTCTTTCGGCGTTGATCAATTCCATCTTCAAAATCATAATCAGTGGTGTTTGATTGCGTATGTGACCTTTGAATTGTGGTGCAGAAGCAGCCAATGTACAAGTTGGTCCTTGTGAACTTCTCAACAAATCTGCTCCGAATCATTCGACCCTCAGGTGGTGGAAGGCTAGCTGGCCTGAGATGATTCAATCCAGGATTTGAGCCTTCCACCACCTGAGGGTCCTGTGTGATTTGCCCTTCCGGAAGGAAAGGTGACTGTATGATCTCAGGAGTCCTCATCACATGCCAACTGTGTGGGGAGGAATATGTAGGGGAAACGGGAAGACCACTATGCGTCAGGATAAAAGAGCATTTGGAAGGGTTAAAAAGGTCAAGAAATTCCACGCCTCTGGGTGATCACAAGATACAGCAAGGTGTGAAGGTCTCTGTTATGATATTGTCTCGTGAAGATGACATCTCAGCCCGCAAGACTCTGGAGGCACTGTGGATCGCAGCAAAGAACCCGAAAATCAACAGTAAGGACGAATGCGTGGCGATTACCAGGAGCTCGCGCCATTCGCGGACTTGTGTGGCTTTGATCTACACAGTCGATACCCCCGCGGGGGCGCCGGGGCAGGGGTGACGGGTGAAAATATCCAGACTCGCTGATTAATCAATACCAAGGGCGATGCGCGACCACTGGCAGGGACCTGACCTCGTATGACCTTATTTATTAGTTTACATTTTGGGAGGTCCCCTGGAGCAATCCCTGACCTGACCTCTGAGTCCCAGCACATATAAAAACGCAGTGAGAACTTCGGGCTCAGGGTGCAGACAAACAGCTCCAGCCGGTTTCAGGTCAGCTCATCGCTTCTGTTTTACTTTCCTTTCGAATTCTCTTCTTGTAGTTTGAAATGGTAACCCACGAATCACGAATATAGTTTCGACTTACAGGCTCCGACGAAGGCGATTTTGCCGAAAAGTAAGCCGTGTGGATAAAGAGTTATTAAAAATCTCGAAGGCTAATAATACAACCTACGACGAAATCCAGGATGATTCATGGACCATGTATGGGATAGTGCGCTGTTCAATACAATCCCAACTCGTACAGTTTGATAGCTTAAAGGCACAGTTCACGACAGTTTTGAATAATCCAGATTATGATGAAAAATGGAAGATAAGATGAAAAGTAGTACGATAAGGGCGAAGAAACTGCGTGAATCGGTGTTTCCAAAGTGAAAAAAAGGCATCGAAGAACTGTTAAAAAGGGGGCTGGACGAGAATGAGACCAAAAGATTGAAGAACAGGGACGTTTGGACGAGCTATGCAATGCGGGTCATTGCCTACTTGTGGGTTCCGGTGCAAATAACTGACAACGGTAAACAAAAATTCACTAACTTATAAGCGTAATTAAACAAAAACCATAGTAACAGCAGAAAGGCTCACCTTTTTAGCCTCTTAAGGTAGGAAATTAAATAAGGGATCGCGGCAGCAAAAAGAGCAAAAAGATAACAGAGGAAAAAAGAGTGGCAAAAAATATCGCCTCATCACTCGGCGATCAGCTGATTGTGTGTGGGTCCCAGAGCGAATAATTGCAATCTGTATCGCCTCGACACTCGTCTGCCGTGACATCGATCGAAGGGCGAGCCGGTAACAGGGCTTCCACTATGCCCTGACCGTCAAGTTTCTGGGCGCGAGAGGGTATTACCCCTGGGGGCCACTGAGTATTCCTAAGTGAAGAACTCAAAGACCATTTTTATCGTGTACCGTGCCTTTAAAGCCTTTTGGCGTCTCTCAGTTTCGGTTGTGGGATGCGCCCCAAACTATACATCCCTTCGGAATTGTAGCGACGTTTCGAATGCTTATGTGCCACGTACAATGATTCGCGTTGGCCAGCCGGTGTTCAAGTCAATGATTTTATCCTCCCAGACGAGTTTACCAATCAGCCGACCCCGTTGGGACCTGATTGGCATAGGCGGATATCGATCCGGGATTCGAACGGCTGAACAGTACGGCATTGCTCAATTTTTATGACGTGAGCACTACGAATTCCGGCTTGTATCGCGTGAACAACTAAGACAGGAACAGCACGATAGTTGGTGGAAGACTTATTGATTATTTTGATTCAACCCTATTGGGACCAACCGGAATTGATTTTATATCGACGTGATAGCACGTCAAAATGTAGAAGGACGAAGCATTGAAGGAAGAAATCAATCCCGTCTAAGGTGGTAGGTGGGCAGGTAAATATACGTGGCTGTCGAAGAGATTCGACTGGAATTAATAAGTGACCTCCTCCATAGACTTGCGAATGCACTAGATGTTCCGTCAGGAAGACGATGGAAGCCATCTTGGTCTTGTAATTGGCGAAGACCCGGTGGGGTATATCCAAGTTTCGGCAGCTGCAGCCAGATCTGCAGCTCTTCTTTCCTGCGAATCCTTCATCGCTTCTCCGCAGAGTCGCAAGTTCAAACATGAGTTAATGCTCACTTGTAGCCTGCACGATTCCTCGCTGGTTTATTACCTGGAAAGCCATTATCGGGAGATGTCTCCTGACAACTAGTAGACTTCGAGCCTTCCTACCATTGCATATAAGATGTTCGACAAGGAGGTCTTGTTCATATCGATGCGTCGATATTGCAAAAAATCTGACGACGGCGGGGATTAACTTGCTCCTCGATATTGCACTAACGAAGATATGGCAGTACGTGTGCCTCTGCACATCGTGGCCTGCTGTGTTTGCGGGCAACTGCCCATTTCACTTGACACCACCTCCGAGCGACCTCTGAATGCCTCTAGCTTTTTTTGGGAAATTTGTTTAGTCTTTCACTCTTTCAAGTTCTATATCCATACACAGCATTCTGATCTCTGATACCTAGGACTCTATTCGAAGTTCCTCAGGAATTTGAACATATATATGGTTAGTGTCACCCCCTGTGCCAATTTTGCCGAGAAGACGGAAGCTAGAGTGGACTGAGCGTGGAAGAAGTGATGTTCCAATTCTAGCTTGAATCAAGTTCAGAATTCTGAAGCAGAAGAACAAGCCGAATGCTGAGGCAAATGTAATTAGAAGTATCTTGAAGCGGTAAAATGTCCCACCCAAAAACAACCCAGCAAAGTACAGAAAATGGCGGTATAAATATTCAGAGCATTTCTTACATTCAAACGCACTGAGTTATGTTTAATTCATCGATAAATCATAGCTCAACAGAAAAACTTTATGATCATTGATTTGATCATATAATCATTTCAGGACCTCAAGAGCCGCTTCCTGGAAGATCCCACCTTGGCGATTATTGGCCCGTATTTCCGTTTCAAAACCAGTTCTCTGGAGGTCTCGATTTGGATCCATCTATATCTCGGGTACTGAACTACATATTACCGCCGTTACTTATCAGCACTCACATACGGAAGGCAAGGGAAGCCAGGTCTCGGTAGTATAAGGGGTTAGAGCACGGTGCCCGGAAAGCACAGCATGTGTCTAGTCTCTAGTTTCGTCTATAACGCCAACTTTGTGTGAAATGGGCATTGTCTGAAGATATCAACGTTGGGTTCAAAATGTCCAAACTTGAGCGCACATGACACTGATTGCATAGTATGTAATGGTTTACCGTTTATTATCAGTGTCCAATAGGAACTAACTAGGACCCACTTGAGTGAAAATTTCATTTCGGTTCTGTAATTTCATTCAAGCAATTTCGACAAAAAATGATAGTCAAAAGGACTTGAACTAAAGATCAACTACTGACATTGTGTGCGCATGCAGGCTGTGAATTCTGCTCAATTGTCAGATCTTGGCAGTATGCATTTCCAATTTATGAACCCAAACACTGAAGTCATACGAACCTTCCATACATCAGTGGACACTATTCCTTTGATTCGGGTCAGCCACATGAGCTCAACAAAAGCTTGCATTAATACTATTCTTCCACAAAAGATGCGCTTAAAAACGATGGATCTCCTAAGAAGGAATTCCATGAATGATAGAAGGTGGGAACTAGCAGCAGGAGTCTTTGGAATGGTGGAGAATACAGGGTAAGGCTCATTTTCGAACAGCTATAGAAATAATCTTGGGCTAAAAATTAAAAGAACGCGATTGACTATGAGAAATTAGTTACTACGACTCCTTGTGACCACGGAGCGGACCATCTTCGAAAGTATGGTGTGGATGTTCTCTTTGACGTCTAATGCTTAGTGCTGAACAGCTGAAATTAATACACAGCAAGCATGAAGACTATATATTTGTGGATCTGAGGAAAGATCTGTGAAGATGGATTCAGTTCACTCCTTAACCCTTCAAAAAGGCAAATGAATGGGTGTGGTGTAGTTGGATCGAAATGGTCGCTTCGGGGCGAGAGCGAAGTTTGGCACGGAATAATGTAGCGGAACAATGCAGAAACAGGGCAGCGGCAGCAGCGAGTAAAATGTACAGTACTAAAAGAAGTAACAATGGCCAAAAATAATGATTACATTTCATCTAGCTGTATCGATCTAGCTGTATGAAGAAAGCTAGATCTGCAGGAACGGGGTGCGCGACTGCCGCGTGCGGTGAATCGATTTTACAGAACGATTCATCTGCCCGTCTCCCCTTTAGAATAACCTATGCACCTTTACATGGGAAAAATGTGTCATATCGGTTACCATCAAGTTTCTATTAACAACTTTCTGTTATACATATTTGCTGTACACAAGGTGGCCACAGGGGCAAGATTGAGGATTTTCGATTGTATCTAAAAACGATCACAACTGTACGGTTACAGCATATCGGAGGTGACATGAACATAGCCGTGCCGTCTTGGGGTATGCTAGACATCTATGGAAGATTCTTCAACAGGTTTCTCATCTGAATTCATGTGAAAAGTGCACCGGATTAACTATTTAATGCAATATTTCAGAATCCATGATACAACCACGAAATTCGGTTACGTCAACTACCCGGTGAATATGTTGGACTTGGAAAAAGAGGATTTTGTCAAGCTAATGAGCGATCCTTCGCTACAATACAACAGAAGTAGGTGTTCTCAATAGATTGCATCAATAATTGCATATAAATTAGAACTCAAACACTTGAATGTTGCTCTGTTGCTGTAACAGTTCTGTACTTGATTCGGTTTTTTTCCGCAACTCCTGCTTACTGCAACCTACTGAAGCCGACTACATGGTGGTAAATATAAATACGCTCGATATGGAGCAAAACCATAACTAGGATCGCGTTTTGGCCAAAGGATTTTCCTTAATTTTTTTTNTACGCTCGATATGGAGCAAAACCATAACTAGGATCGCGTTTTGGCCAAAGGATTTTCCTTAATTTTTTTTGATATTAAGCGTTAAAAGCACAGCAGAGCAGACGAAATCGGATTTTCTTGAAATCCCAGGGTTGGAATCCATGAACGATGTAGAGAGCAGAATCAAGCATCTTTTCAAGGACGAAGTTTAGATCACCTCGGTCACCGAAGGGTCCGAGATATGTATGCTCAATTTCAGATGCGCAGCCTCGTTTACCACTGGGAAAACTAGCAAGAACTTATGTCCCTATTAATTGCAAACCACCGATGTGTAACCCATACCACGCCAACTTCGGCTTCGGGGTGAGTTCAAGTTTGCTCGTTCACTTTAAAGATGAAACTGAATTATAGAAAGATACATTTGACGAGAATTAGTTGTAGTAGAAGGTGCAGTGTTTCTTCTACCAATCTATTGTTTTGCTCCTTTTGCTGCAGTCGCAGCGACAACTGAGTGGGATAGCGCTGTACCGAACGGAAACTCAACCTCCCTTGTTTACACCGACGAGTTCTCATATAGTATCACAATGTTTATAGTTGTACTACAAACACCTTACTATATGTAACGCGCTAAGTGTGTCTGTTGGTTTGTGTGTGTGTGTGTGTGTGTGTGTGTGTGTG